>CAWUFW010000856.1:3190000-3476886 GCA_963921515.1 Calotriton arnoldi | reverse complement strand
GAAAGAGACACGTTAGTGATAGATTCCTTACCTTAGAATATCCCCAGGCGTCAGGCTGGATCCGGAAAGTTTTGCGTAGCAGTACCCTTGCGCGGCCGGTAGGCGGCGTCGTGCGGCTCCGCGTCCGTCGCCGGGCGCGTCGTGATCGCCGGGATGACGTCGCGGGCAGTACTTAGGCGCCGCCCTGCGCGCTGACGTCAGTTCTTCTTTTTCCGCGCCAGCAAGCGCAGATCCGGGAAGAGCAGTGCCCTG
Organism: Calotriton arnoldi; assembly: GCA_963921515.1. Taxonomy (NCBI): domain Eukaryota; kingdom Metazoa; phylum Chordata; class Amphibia; order Caudata; family Salamandridae; genus Calotriton; species Calotriton arnoldi. The sequence continues at coordinate 3,476,634 of CAWUFW010000856.1, read as the reverse complement.
GTCAATTTTTGACCATACTTTTTGGTGATTTTTTCACTGTTTTTTCCATCTTTAAGGTGTCGTAGGGATGCCCGGCTTCAAGCGATGCGGCGCCTGTGCGCGGATGATGTCCGTCACCGACCCGCATTGGGAGTGTCTCTTCTGCCTCGGCCGAGGCCACGACACCGAGTCTTGTCCCGAATGCCAGGCCCTCAACCCGAAAGCTTTGCGAGAGCGGTCTCGAAAGCTCCTCGAGGCCCGGCATTCGGCTCCACGGAGGCCCCGGTCGCGTGAGAGGTCCAGGGGTCGCCGCGGAGTGCACACCGGTCGCCGGCGTCGAAGTCTTCTTCGTCCGGTAAGTCTAAGCACAAGAAGTCCAAGAAGCATCGTCGCCTCGGACTCCGCCTCGCCGGTCTCGCGACTCGGCTGAGGCCCCTCCCGGCACCGTCCCCGCCCCGCGGCCCCGGACTTGCCTGTGGAGTCGCCCCCGCCATACCCGCCTCTTCCCGGGTTCGGGGGCGGATCCGGCCAAGGTACAGGAGTTCCTGTCGGCCATGGCCCGCCTCTTCGGGCCTTCAGGCCCCTCCGTGCGCTCTTCGGGCCCCGCGGGCCCTGATGGGGTTGCTCCGGCGCCGCCGGCGGCCCGGCCCCGGCGCCGCCCGGGCCTCCAGCCTCGATCCCGGCTCCGGCTTCGCCCCGGCCTCGATCCCGGCTCCACAACCCCCATCGACGCCGGTCGACCTCACGACACCTCCGCCGGCGCCGATGTCTCCGGTGCCGCTCTCGACGCCGCCCTGGGCTCCGGGCGGCGCCGTCCCCCAGTTCCTTCCGGCCCGGACATGGACCCGGGAGCGACGCCGCCGACGCCGGCTCCGGCGCCGATGGGACCTTGGGTCCCAAATGTCCCTCCTCCTCCTTATTTTGAACCAGAGGAGGACCAGGAGGACTGGGAGGGGTCTGATGACCCTCTGACTCGCAACTGTCAGTATGATGAGGACTGGACAGAGAGTCTAGGGGAGGCCAGTGGTCTGGATACTTCTCCTGACACTGGCATGCTGTCTCCTCCCGTGGCTACGGAGGAGGGGGCCAATTTTGGTACGGTGTTGCGTAGGGCTGCTGGGGCCTTACGTCTCCAGCTCCCTACTTTGACGGTCAAGCCTAACATCTTGACAGAGGTGCTTCAGCCGGCAGCCTCCTCTGCGGAGACTGTGCTGCCGTTTAACGACGCCCTCACAGACGTTCTTTGGGCGCCTGGTCCAAGCCCAACACAGGGGCTCCTGTGGATCGGAACGTGTCACGACGCCATCGCCCCGCTCCGGGCGACCCCCTGTTTCTTTCTGTCCACCCCACTCCTGAGAGCTTGGTTGTCCAAGCCTCCGCTTCCCAAACCGCCTTCCCTACCGCTCCTCCGGATAGGGAATCCAAACGCCTGGATCAGTTTGGGAAGAAAGGTTTTTCTTCCTCCAGTGCTGGCTTGCGGTCCGTTAACACCGCTTGTCTTTGGGCCGATATACCCACTCTCTGTGGGATTCGGTGGCGGATGTTTTGCCCCAGTGCCCTGAGGAGGTCCAGGCACTGCTTTCCCGCGCCATTGCGGAAGGAAGGGATGCGGCCAAATACACTATCCGTTGTGGCCTTGACACCGCCGACTCGCTGGGCAGGTCGATTGCAACGACGGTGGCGCTCCGACGCCACGCCTGGCTGAGAACCACTGGTTTTTCAGGGGATGTCCAGAATACTCTCATGGACATGCCCTTTGATGGAGTCGGTCTTTTGGGTCCAAAGCAGACCATGCGTTGGAGCGCTTTAAGGACTCACGGGCTACTGCCAAGTCCCTGGGCCTTTCTGCTACACGCCCTCCGCTGCCTTCTGCTTTTCGCCCCTATCGTGGCCACGGTAGGGGCGCCCTTCACGTCAGCAGCCCAGCCACCGGCCCGCGCAGCAGGCGTCTTCGCGTGGCCGAGGACGTGGATTCCGCCGTGGCGGATCGGGCAACCAGCGTGCGGGTCAGGCCACCACCTCCAACCCGTCCGCGGCCTCCAAGCTCCTCCTAGTCCCTCCTTTCAGGTGCACGGCACGCCAGTAGGGGGCAGGGTCCGCCATCACCTTCCCCACTGGCGCACCATCACCTCGGACAGGTGGGTCTTGGACATTGTCCGAAGGGGCTACTCCCTCCCTTCGAGACCACCCCCCAGCCATGCCACCTCAATTCCACCGCATGTCAGGGGATCACTTGGTGCTTCTACAGAAGGAAGTCACGGCCCTCTTGACCAAGAGGGCCATCGAGCATGTTCCGACCCCAGAAGTAGGGCGTGGTTGCTACTCCCACTACTTTCTGGTGCCCAAAAGGACAAGGAGGACATGCGTCCTATCTTGGACCTCCGGAACGTCAATCGCTTCCTCCGGAAGGAGAAGTTCAAGATGCTCACCCTAGCTCAGGTCTTGACTGCCCTCGACCCTGGAGACTGGTTGGTAGCGTTGGACTTGCAGGACGCGTATTTCCACATCCTCGCCCTGCCGGCCCACCGGCGTTACCTTCGGTTCACGGTAGGCCCCGAGCATTTTCAGTTCACCGTGCTCCCTTTGGCCTTACCAGTGCCCCTCGGGTGTTCACGAAAGTGATGGCGGTGGTCGCAGCTCATCTGCGCCGGGCAGGGGTTTCAGTCTTCCCTACCTCGACGACTGGCTGCTGAAGGCGGGCTCGCCCCAGGCAGTCGTCTCCCACCTCCAGACTACGGCCGAACTCCTGCACTCGCTGGGGTTCTCCATCAATGTGCCGAAGTCGCATCTGATTCCTTCTCCACAGCTCCTTTCATCGGAGCAGTTCTGGACACGACGCAGTTTCGGGCCTATCCTCCCGAACGGCGAGTCCGGGATATTCAGGCTATGATTCCGATCTTTCGGCCTTTATCCTGGGTTTCGGTAAGGATGACCCTGAGGCTGCTGGGCCTCATGGCCTCCTGCATCCTGTTGGTCAATCATGCCAGATGGCATATGCGGGCTCTGCAGTGGGACCTGAAGTTCCAGTGGGCGCAGCACCAGGGGCAACCTGTCCGATCACGTCCAGATCTCGGAGGGGACTGCAAAACAGTTGCAGTGGTGGCTCTCGAACCGGCAATGGGTCATGGGCAGATCCCTCTCCCTTCCCCAGCCAGAGCATACAGTTGTGACGGACGCGTCCCTTCTGGGATGGGGCGGTCACATGGGAGAGGCGGAGATCAGAGGCCTCTGGTCTCCGGCGGAGTCCCGGCTCCATATCAACCTTCTGGAGCTCCGGGCGATCCGGCTTGCACTCAAGGCATTCCTTCCCTCTGTCAAAGGGAAGGTAGTGCAGGTGTTCACAGACAACACCACCGCCATGTGGTACTGCAACAAACAGGGCGGGGTGGGGTCTTGGACCCTTTGTCAGGAGGCTCTGCGCCTCTGGACATGGCTGGAACATCAGGGCATGTTCCTGATGGTTCAACACCTGGCAGGTTCTCTGAACGCCAGGGCGGACGAACCTCAGCCGCAGGTGCATGATGGATCACGAATGGCGTCTTCACTCGGAAGTGGCGCAAGGACTCTTTCTACAGTGGGGAGAGCCTTGGTTAGATCTATTCGCCACCGAAGAGAACGCGCAATGTCATCAGTTCTGCGCGTTGGAATTTCCAAGGCGGCACTCGCCGGCGACGCTTTCGTCGCGAGTGGAGTTGCGGTCTGTTGTACGCCTTTCCGCCTATACCACTTCTACCCAGAGTGTTGAAGAAGATTCGGCACGACCGGGCCCAAGTCATTCTTGTGGCTCCGGACTGGGCTCGAAGAGTTTGGTATCCCGAGCTACTCAATATGAGCATAGATCCCCCGATCCGTCTGCCTCTTCGGGAGGATCTTCTGTCGCAGCAGCAGGGGACGGTCCTCCACCCGAACCTGTCCAGTCTACACCTGCTTGCGTGGAGATTGAGCGGCGGCAGCTGATTCCTTTCGACTTGCCTCCCGAAGTTTGTGATGTGATTCTGGCAGCCAGGCGTCCCTCCACTAAGGTGGTATACGCCTGCAGGTGGAACAAATTTGTGGCATGGTGCACAGCAAAGGCTGTGGATCCCCTTTCTGCCCCTCTTTCTGAGGTCCTTCTGTTCCTTCTCTCTGGCCCAACAGGGTTCTGCCCTGGGTACCATCAAGGGTTATCTTTGTGCTATCTCGGCCTTCCTCAGGCTCCCTGATCAGCCCTCCCTTTTCAAGTCCCCTGTTGTTAACAGGTTCTTAAAAGGCATTACTCACCTCTTCCCTCCTGTTCCGTTTGTAATGCCTCAGTGGGACTTGAACTTGGTTCTTACCTTTTAATGTGCGCTCCCTTTGAGCCTCTGCATAACTGTCCTCTTCGTCTTCTGACTCTAAAGGCAGCCTTTCTGGTGGCCATCACCTCCGCTCGGCGGGTGAGTGAGCTCCAGGCTCTTTCTTGCAAACCTCCCTTTCTGTCTGTTCATCCAGACAAGGTTGTTCTTCGGACGCGTCCGTCCTTCTTGCCAAAGGTGGTTACTGCTTTCCACATTGGGCAGACCATCACTTTGCCCACCTTCTTTCCGCCTCCGCATCCTTCCAGAGAGGAAGAGAGGCTCCACCGTCTGGACCCAAAACGTGCGCTCTCCTTCTATATCGACCGCACAAAACACTTCCGGGTGGATGACCAGCTCTTTGTTGGCTACGTGGGCGCCTAAAAAGGTCGGGCGGTGCACAAGAGGACCATCTCCCGCTGGGTTACCTTGTGCATCAAGACCTGCTATTCTTTGGCTAAGAAGGAGCCTCCTGTTGGGCTGCGTGCCCATTCCACCAGGGCAACGGCTGCTACCACGGCCTTGGGCCGCGGTGTTCCGCTGCCGGTTATCTGTCAGGCAGCTACGTGGGCCTCGCTGCACACGTTTACTAAGCATTACTGCCTTGACAGTCAGGTCCGGAGGGACGGCTTCTTTGGCCGTTCTGTCCTCCAGGACTTCCTTGTCTGATCTTTGTTCGCAGACCCACCACCGGGGTTGGTATTGCTGGGGTATCTATTCTAAGGTAAGGAATCTATCACTAACGTGTCTCTTTCAGATGCACAAGTTACTAACTTGTGTAACGATATATCTGTAAGAGACAGTAGTTAGTGATAGATTCCTTACCGCCCCACCCATCCTCCCCGTTCTGCGAACTGATTTCTAGGGTTAAGGACATCCCTTTCAGGGCCCTAGTATTTTTCAGACACCTGTGTCAGCTTCTTGCATGGCTCTGCGTTCCTGGCGCGGAAAGTCGTGTACAGAACTGACGGTTTTTTTCCGGACGAATAGTGTTAGGTGCGCTTCCGGCCGAGATCGGAATCGACCCCTATGTGTATATTTGTGTGGGTGGGAATGTTTGTGTGTCTTTTTACAGGTTTTATTTGAAAGAAGTTGCGGTTTTCGGATTATTGCGGTTTTTTGAATTAAGGAAATGTACATTAGTTTTAGTAACTAATAATTATTTTACCCTTTTTTAATTTTTCGGGTTTTCATGGAGCGTTTCTTTTTTTTAAAAAAACATTTTCGGGTTTTTTATGGTTTCTGGATTGTGGATTTACCGACCGAGGATTACTTTTTGGAACAGTTGGATTTTTTCATTTTTTTGGGAGAAACTTTAATCTATTTGGATTATGAGCTACCTGGATTGTTTTACAAGATGTGGGATTTTCTGTCTACAACTACAGAAACTGTAAGTTATTTTAATTAATTATTGTGGGAGGGAAATGTTATGAAATTTACTATTGTTGTTTTTATTTTTCAAATATATAATTAATGTGTCTATATATATTTGTTTATTAATAAAAATATATTAGACAAATTAATTAGTTTTGTGAAAAAATAAAGTTGTTTTGTATGCATTTTAATATTTAAACAGAAAAGTATTATACATTTTACACTGCTTTGAGAGTTTAGAGTAGGCTTTTGGCAATCATTGCTAAGTATTCTAGGCCTCTTGTTGTAGGGTATAGTTTACTTGTTGTTGTAGGTATTCAAACATTTGCTTAGTTTGTTTGGATAGTTTTGGCCTGATTTGTGTAACAGATTGCTCCATTCTTAGCTGTTGGTAGCTTTGTTCTTTTTGGAGGGAGAGTAGGAGTTTGTGTAGAGTAGGTGTACCTCGTCCTGTTGATGCTTGGAAGGCATTATGCCAACCTTCAACAGCATTGCTGGTTTTTGCCTCTTGGTTTAGTGTGCTAAGGTAGACATTCCACCATGGAATTTGGTATTTTGGTTGTCTCCTATGGCCTGATCTATGGAGTCTTCCCACCCAGGTATCTTCAAAATAGTCTAGGAGGGGACTTAATTTTTGTTCGTGTTGCTGGTAGTAAGGACTTTCTAGTAAAAGGTTGTAATGTTCGGCCACGTCAGTTACTGGGACGTAGGCCAGTGCAATAAGTTTTTTTATTTGGTATGCAAATTAACTGTTTGTTGCATACTCTACACTTAGGGGCTCATTATGATGGCGATCGTTCCGCCATCAAACTGAGATTTACCCACCCCCATATTAGGATGGCGGTGGGTATCGCAGCGGACGGAAAGTCCGTCTGCCGCTTTTCCGCCGGTGGCAATCACACCGATTGCCTGGCGGGCAGAGCAGGGCCACTAATATGGTGGCGGTGCCTAGCAGGCACCGTCCGCCATATTAGGATGTGGGTTTCAGGAGGCCTTTCCATGGCGGCGATGCCGCCATGGAAAGGCTGGCGGGGATTGGGTGTGGGGGCCCGTTGCGGGCCCCCCTTGTGTTGGGGGGAGGTGTGGGTGCACTGGGGGGTACCCATGGTACCCCCCTGCATTTCACTGCACCATGTGGCAGGCACAGTGTAGTGCCTGCCATGTAGTGCAGTGAAATGCACAACAAGCTCTTTTACACATCGCGGCGGTGCTGCTGTCAGCAGCCACCGCTGCAATGTTAACGGTGCGGAATCAGACCGCAGCGGTGGCGGTCCCATCCTAATCGGGTAGGCGGGACCGCCGCATGCATAGCGGTCGGTTCCAAACACCGCTACGATGGCGGGCGTATCAAGTCCGCCCGCCATCGTAATCAGCCCCTATGTGTTGATTTCTGAAGGTGTCTCCAAAGACACTGATTGAAATGATAGTAACATCCCTGAATTGATGTGTGTGGGTAGGATTTTAGAATTGCAGTTATCATTGCCTGCTCAAAATCTATTATTATTTTCTGTGGATAATAATTATTTGTTTCTTGCTTAATTTTAGTTAGTATTTCCATATATGTGGAGTTTTTTTTATTGGGTAGCAAGGCGTAGATAAAGGGGATGTTGGTGTTCTGATATAAGGCATGGACAGTGTATAATTGGTAGAATGGTTTGGGACAGATTTTAAAAGTCCAGTCCATCATCCATGTTTCTGATTATTGAAGCTTTATTAAATTGTTTGCAGTAGCAAACATATTTATTCTTTTCTCTTTGCATTTGTTGTCATAGTGAACAAAGGGTCCTTCATTATGAGTTATAGATAGTTCTGGGGGGAATTACCACCTCTTGAAAAGTTTTTTGAGTAGATGTGGTAGTTGTTGTGGCTTTTTTGGTGCGAGCTATAGATCTTTTTAATGAAGAAATAGAGGGCATTTGCCCAGTAGCATGTTTAGGTACTCTAAGCAGCATTTCTTTCAGAATTTGACTGGTAGGTTTCTGTGAGCTAGTGCTAGCTTCTCTAATGTCATCAAGGGCATTCCTAACGTCTATTTCAGTAACATTTGGAGGGTGGTTATGCTCCCTTGTATGCAAAACAGTTGTTTCTCTAGTTGTTGCCCGACCATAACATTTATTTGAATAGTACTTGCTACATTTCCAATTGACTTTTAGTCCACTTTGCTTTTCCTGGGTATAGACATACCCCATGTAACATAGCAAAAAATTTCCTTTTGGGATGTTATAAATTGGGCGCCTTCTGTCATTGTGATGTGGTAAATTCTACAACAAATGTATATTAAAATTATTAAAATTAATATCGTACATGTTTATGTTTTAATAAATACACATTTTTATAAATATACTTACAATGTTGGTTTTGAGATGCTTTTAAATGAAGATGTTCTTTCTTTGTTTGTTGAATCCTGTTAAGTTGTGGATTTTTCTGTAGGAAGAGTAAAACATATTTTTACTTATTTTGTTAAATTTGTACATGGGGTGGGGTGGGTGTTTGGGATGGAGTTGGGGTTTGGTGTTTTACATGTTTTTAAAAGGCGTTTTGCTGAATACTTACTTTATTAGTAAGATGGTTTTAGGAGGTGATCTGTTATTTTTTTGATGATTTGAGAATTATCTGTAGAGGAGACATAAATTGAAAAAAGATATATATTAATTATTTGAGTATGATAAATATTAGTTTATGAAGATTAGCATTACTGTTATTTTATAGATGGTAATTTACTTACTTTTTGAAGAATGCAATAGTTTTTTTTTGATGTAGTCCTTGCTTCTGGTAGAAATGCGGCAGAGTTTCGGCTTCCTTATTGTTTTGGGTTTAAGGTGTAAAATAAGAATAAGATTTCCATCTTTATATAGTGTTTGTTTAATTGTTTGGTTAACCTCATTGGTTTATTTTAATATTGTGTGTTTTTATTGGTTGATATTTATTGTTTTAATTGTTTTGGTAGTTGTTTTCAATATATGGAAAACGCTAAGAGTCAGTTTTTTCCCCCACTTGTTGAATTATTTAAATGTGCATTATATTATATGTGATGTTAAAAAATGTGTGTATATAACGTAAGTATAAAATTTAAATGGTTATTAATAGTGTATTTATTATTTAATGTTTTTAAGATATGTTTTAATATTTTCTAAAATTATGTATTTGCTTGTATTTTATATGCAGTGTATGTTTATTTATTTAACAATATTTATGGTGTTTAATTTTGTGTGTTTTATCTTTTTTTGAGTTGTCGATATTTTTACAAAAACAATAATAATGCTGTCTATATTATTGTGATCGATATTTTCGATATGTTGTATATTTTTAAAGGATGTTCGATATTTTAGATAACGATAATTATGTGTTCGATATTTCTGTAATCGATAATGTGGGATGACGATATTTGGGGGTCGATAATAGTGTATTTTTATAATTAAGTATAGAGTATCGATATTAGTGTCGTCGATATTTTTGTGTCGATAAAAATGTAGCTCGATATTGTGTCTGTCGATATTATGTCAGTGATTCAGATAGAATATGGGTTGAAAGTTGGCATTAATTGAGCTGCGGTACACAATCGCAACTCTCCCGCCTTTCTTGTCTGTTCTGTCTAGTCGTTCGATATTGTAGCCGGTTGGAATGGCGATTTTAATATCGGGGTCAGAAAAACTATCTGCCCAGGTATCTGTGAGAAAGGTAATATCTGGACTGTGTTGGATCATAAGATCTGCAAATTCTTACTAATTTTTCATAAGGGACCTTGAATTAAGTAACATACAGCAAAACACCCTCCCTGAAACTTGCCTCTCTGTTGTCCTTACAGGGGCCTCTGGGAGAATAGAATGGCCCTGCTTATCCTTGTACTCTTCCTTACGATTAAAGTTGCAGGCTTGACATCTATAGCTGATGGGCTTGCCTTTGGCGCACCAGTGGTGCGCATCCGCTGCGCGCCCGGTCTTTCATCTCAATTTATCCCCCAGTACACAAGAAAATCTGCACCGCTACTTTCTAAGATGGCGGCCAGCTAGGAAATGGAAATGGGACACTTCACCTTTGGCTCTCTCCGCTCAAGTGGGACAAACACCCTCTGCGGACCGGAAACTCAAGGGGAGGTTGGCAGGTAAGTTCCCTTTATAAAAAAATACGTGAAACCCCTATTTAAAATAAAAGTTACTGTAGAGTTTTTATTTAAAATACGATAGTCTGCTGGGAAATACTCTGGCAGCCAGCCTGCGACGTGCTGACAGGGTAGGAAGTCTTACATGAGATAGTAGTAGAAGGTTAAAAGAAGCAGCTCCTTACTGTGTCTGATGAAAAACTAATGCAAAATGATTCACAGTAATAGATCTCAAAAACGTGTTTTTCACCATCCTCATACATGAAGATAGCCAATATTTTTCAGCATCCTCATACTTGAAGATATCCAATATTTGTTTGGCTTCAGTTTTCAGCTGCAAAAGTTCCTTGCCTCTTTTTACGTTCGATGAGATAGACACCACTATCTGAGTGTCATCGATGTAGGAAAATACAGCTAAGCCATAGCTACGAATAAGCTTGATAAGGGGGACGACATAAATATTGAAAAGCGTAGGGCTGAGGGAGGACTCCTGGGGGATGCCACAGGGGAGGGAGAAAGGCGAGGAACTAGCGTCCCCCCATCTCCACACGCTGTTGTCTGTCAATTAGAAATGAACTCAGCACGGCCAGTACAGAGTTTCCAAAACCTAACGAATGGAGCCATTCTATGAGGAGTGAATGGTGAACTATATCAAAAGCAGCAGATAGATCCAATAAAATCAATGCAGCTTTGCCGCCCTTGTCGATTACCATTTTCAATTCCTCTGAGGCTGCTACCAAACCTGATTCGATGCAGAGGTTTGCTCTGAAGCCATACTGTGAGGAGTCGAGCAGCTGGTAGGCGTCTAAAAATGCTGGCATTTCCTTATTCATTGCCTTTTCTAGTATTTTGGCAGGGAAAGGTAGGCGAGATATAGGCCTCTAGCTTTCCGCCTTCTTTGGGTCCAAAGAGGGTTTTTTGTTTTTTCTCACCAGTGGAAGGATAGACGCCTTTTTCCATATATTCGGAAACTACCCTGTGGTCAGTATTTCATTCAGTAATTCCATGAGAGGACCGGCGACTGAACTGGCTATTAGATTGAGAACCTGAGGGGGGCAAGAATCCGACAGGGCCCCATATTTAATAGAATTGACTAGACTGATTATTTTTTCCTTGGTGAAGGGGGAGAATCTTTCAAATTGTGGAGTGTCTAGAGGGCTGAGAACTTGCTGTGAGTCCAGCTCATTAGCATGTAATAAAGCATATTCTATGCACAGTGTGTTTTGAGATGGTGAACAAATTTGAAAGATGGAATTGACTTTGGACTGAAAAAAGTCTGCCAGCTTATTGCAGATTCGTCAGGACTAAAGGTACTACTGTTGCTCCATTTTGACAAAGGTATGACTGTTTTAAAAAGCTCCCTGGTTGTGTTTTTTGCTGAGCTTATTTTTTCAGAATTTGTTTTTGTTTTTGCTGGTTTGATAAGTGCCTTATACTTTGCAAGTAATTCTTTATATTTGACCATTTCGTCCCGACAATATTCCTTCCTTGACTTGCGCTCTTGATGCCTGCATTTCACTTGAAATGCTTTTAATTATTGTGAAAACCATGGGGCTGATGGATTTTTTCTGTAACTTTTTAATATTTTTTCTGGCACCAATCTAAGGGCTGCTGAATTTAGCCAGTGAGTGTAGTTGATTGCTGCGTTATTCACATTGCTATCTGGAACGGGCAAAGAATTTGAGAGGATGTTCTTCAGTTCCTCAACATTAAGGTTTTTCCAGGGCCGGTATTTATTGGTTCTGGGTTTATTATTACCAGTATCTTTGTTTGGGGGGACCTTAATTGAAAAGAAGATGGCCTTATGATCTGACCATGCTACTGGCAGGACCTTCTTTACGTTTAGTTCCTGATTATTTGTAAATATTTCATCCAGAGTGTGGTTGGCAAGATGGTTGGGTTCTCTTATTAACTGATTTAAGTTGAAACTCCCGAGAGTATCGACCAAATGATCCGTTTCAGTGTTATTTAAAAGCTCCAGGTGAAAACTAAAATCTTCTATACCACTAAAGAGAGAGTCAGGGGAAGACAAGGCAAATGCACTATCCCCAGATACAATACAACAGAGACAAAAGAAATAGGTTGCCTATACCCATTAACTGAGCAAAAAGATCGCGATGGGATCTGAGAGTTTTAGTACAGTAGTTCACGAATGGTCTAAGGGAAGGCCATCCTTCATGGAAGAGGATACCTCACACACAGTATTGTGTCATGCTTCATCAAAGGCATCCTCTCCTCACCCTGGTAAGATGGTGCTACCAGGGCGGACTCAATCTCTTCGAAGACTTGGCGAAAGGAGGGAGTTCTTACATAAAACGTCCAGGACAAAATCGGGATCCATTTCTATTAAAAATACCTTGAGGTTCCTCGGTTATCACCTTTATTAGTGAGGATCTCAGGTACGTTAAAAACAAATACGCTGATGGAGACTGAGGAGCATAATGTCTCTTAGTCCATCTTCTCATAAGCCAACATGTTTCTGCCCACACACAGAGCCTGAAAGGTCTGGGGCATTTGTCAGGGCTGTCAGATCTCTAGGAAATGGCAAAACAGTGTTCTCTACATCTATTACATGCTAACGTGGGGGAGTACACCTAAGGTATGCCCAAGTGCATCCTACCTGGGATATTCTTATACTCACATCGTCAGAAACCCTAGAGTTTAGGGGATACTGGAGACTCTGTCAAAGGAGGGGTGGTGGCTTTCGTGACACAATACTGTGTGTGAGGCATCCTCTTCCATTAAGGATGGCCTTCCCTTAGACCATTCGTGAACTACTGTACTATAACTCTCAGATCCCATCACAATCTTTTTGCTCAGTTAATGGGTATAGGCAACCTATTTCTTTTGTGTTTGTTGAAAACTAAAATCACCCACTATCGTAAAGCTGGGGTAATTTACACAGGATTCCATGAAGTCCTGAATTTTTGGGATAAAGTTGGCCCTCTGGCCAGGTGGTCGATAGATTAATAGTCCCTGAAAGGTAAATGTGTTATTCAATTTCAAAGTAAAGCCAAGGGCTTCACAGTTCAGATAGAATATGGGTTGAAAGTTGGCATTAATTGAGCTGCAGTACACAATCGCAACTCTCCCGCCTTTCTTGTCTGTTCTGTCTAGTCGTTCGATATTGTAGCCGGTTGGAATGGTGATTTTATTATCGGGTCAGAAAAACTATCTGCCCAGGTCTCTGTGAGAAAGGTAATATCTGGATTGTGTTGGATCATAAGATCTGCAAATTCTTATTTATTTTTCATAAGGGACCTTGAATTAAGTAACACCCTCCCTGAAACTTGCTTCTCTGTTGTCCTTACAGGGGCGTCTGGGAGAATAATATGGCCCTGCTGATCCTTGTACTCTTCCTTACGATTAAAGTTGCAGGCTTGACATCTATAGCAGATGGGCTGATGGGCTTGCCTTTGGCGCACCAGCGGTGCGCATCCGCTGCGTGCCCGGTCTTTCATCTCAATTTATCCCCCAGTAAACAAGAAAATCTGCACCGCTACTTTCTAAGATGGTGGCCAGCTAGGAAACGGAAATGGGACACCTCACCTTTGGCTCTCTCCGCTCAAACAGGACAAACACCTGCGGCGGCCTGGAAAGTCAAGGGGAGGTTGGCAGGTAAGTTCCCTTTATTAAAAAGTATGTGAAACCCTTATTTAAAATAAAAGTTACTGTCTGGAGTTTTTATTAAAAAAACAATAGTCTGCTGGGAAATTCTCTGGCAGCCTGTCTGTGACATGCTGACAGGGTAGGAAGTCTTACATGAGATAGTAGTAGAAGGTTAAAAGAAGAAGCTTCTTACTGTGTCTGATGTCCGCTGTGTGACTGCTCTTTAATCTCAATTTATCCCCTAGTACACAAGAAAAGCTGGACTGCTAGCCTCTAAGATGGCGGCCAGCTAGGAAATGGAAATGGGACACCTCACCTTTGGCTCTCTCCGCTCAAGTGGGACAAACACCCGCGGTGGACCGGAAAGTCAAGGGGAGGTTGGCAGGTAAGTTCCCTTTATAAAAAAAATACGTGAAACCCCTATTTAAAATAAAAGTTACTGTAGAGTTTTTATTTAAAAAACGATAGTCTGCTGTGAAATACTCTGGCAGCCAGCCTGCGACGTGCTGACAGGGTAGGGAGTCTTACATGAGATAGTAGTAGAAGGTTAAAAGAAGCAGCTCCTTACTGTGTCTGATGAAAAACTAATGCAAAATGGTTTACAGTAATAGATCTCAAAAACGTGTTTTTCAGCATCCTCGTACATGAAGATAGCCAATATTTGTTTGGCTTCAGTTTTCAAGGTAAATCTTATGTTTTCTGTCGTGTACCACAAGGGTATACAGAAAGTCCAAGCATTTATAGTCAAGCATTTAAGAAACAGCTAGATAATTGTATACGCCCACCAGGAACAAAATTGTTACAGTATGTAGACGATCTCTTAATAACAGCAGAATGTGAAGAAGATTGCAAGAATACTTCACATAAAGTACTGTCCTTTTTGGCTTCACACGGACAAAAGGTTTTGCTATCAAAATTGCAATTTTGTCAACAGGAGGTCATCTACTTAGACCACCTTCTGTCGAAAGGGGGGAGACGACTGGCCCCGGATCGCATTAAGGTAATTCAAAATATACCTCAACCTGCCACACAGAAAGATGTACGTGCCTTTTTAGGCATGGTCTCCTTTTGTAGACAATGGATACCGAACTTTTCCTTGATAGCGAAACCTTCACTGTCCTTGACATATCTGACCCAGTTCCATGGCATGCTGATCATCAACATCGCTTTATCACCTTGAAAGAAGCTCTTTGTAATGCACCTTCTTTGGGTATCCCTGATGACACTAAACGCTTTGCTTTACTTTTGCATGAAAAAGATGGCTGTGCTTTGGCTGTACTAACACAAAAAACAAGGAGAGAAGATTATAGACCATGTGCCTGTTTTTCCTCAACTTGGCTCCGGTTGAAAGAGGCCTACCAAACTACCTCCGAAATATTGTGGCAGCTACATTAAAACATGGAGATTCAATTATTTTGGGACATGAGGTTACTGTTTATGTACCTCATTCAGTTGACATACTATTGAATAAAACAAAAACGCAACATTTACCTAATGCCAGATTGATGCAATGTGAACTGATACTGATGGCCCCAAATGTCACTCTGGTGTCTCATTTGGAGCAGGATGAAGTCCAACATGAATGTGTCATTTTTACTGAAATGGAGATAAAGGGTTGAGCGGACCTGGTAGATGCACGAATGCCAATTGTTGATGGCACTTTATTTGTAGATGGCTCTTGTCTAAAGAAGCCAGGTGGGATTATCTCAGATGCCTATGCAATTCCACCATTGTACTGTAGTTGAAACATGTAGAATAGAACAAATATCTGCACGGGCTGCAGAGTTAATAGCATTAACTAGAGCATGTGAATTGTCAGAAGGTTTAAATGTAAATATATACACCAATAGCCAGTACGCCTTTGGCGTGGCCCATAACTTCAGCTGCCTATGGGCTGAATGAGGATTTTATTCCCTCTAGTGGAGCCAAGAAACAGCATGGACATCTCATTTCTAGGCTTTTGAATGCTATCCCTCTCCCGAAAAGATTAGCTGTAATTAAATGCAGTGCACACAAGAAAGTAACAGATGAGGTGGGACAAGGAAATGCTTTTGCAGATGAGATAGCGCGAACTACAGCTTTGCCAGAACAGTCACTGATATACGCGGTAGTGAGGACTGATAGTGAAGGAGAGGTGTATGACCCTTATGCAGAAATAAAGTAAGTACAAAATTTGGCAGATGAGGAAGAAAAGAAAAAATGGCAGGAAAAAGGATATGTGTTTGACCAACGCTTTGAGGCATGGATGGAAGGTCCAAATGGAAATAGATGGATTCTACCAGAAAGTTTTGTTTTGCCTATCGTCCAAATGGTACATGGACCAGCACATATTGGAGCAGATGGGATGATAAACATAATTTCAGGAATATGGGAAAACAATACGGTCAGAAAGGTAGCCATAACCTTTTAAAAATTGTATAGTCTGTGCCCAGCATAATGTGGGAAAAGGAATTTCAGTACCAATAGGTCATTTTCTCATGAATGCTTGCAGAGGGATTTTATCCGGATGCCTCCAAGCAATGGGAAGTGTCATGTGCTGGTTGTGATATGCAGTTTTAGCAATTGAGTTGAGACATTTTCCTTAAAAGACAATAGATCTTTGAGTACGGCAAAGGAATTATTGAACTAATATTTTCCAAGGTTTGGCTTTCTTCAGAGCATTTGGAGTGACACTGGGGTACATTTTTCAAATAAAATAATGGACTTGGTGTGTAAAGGTTTAGGCATAAGGCAGAAATTCCATTCAATTTATCACCCTACAGTGGCAGGGTTTATAGAAGGTATTAACAGAACACTGATGAACAAGTTGTCAAAAATATGTGCATCTGGTCAATTGAATTGGGCGGATGCCATGGTCTTAGCATTGTTCTCCATGATGACAAAAGTGACAGCAAAGAATAAATTGTCACCATATGAATTGGTAATGGGTAAGCCAGCAAATGTCCATGGGTTTGCATCTCCATCTAAATTATGTGATATGCTTCATCCTGTATTGCTGGATTATTGTAAAAAACGAACTAAAAGACTATCTGAAATTCGCCAACAGGTCAGAGACACCTGGTCACCACCCCTGGAAGGACAAGTGCATGACATTAAGCCTGGGGACTGGGTGCTGACTTGGAACTTGTTGAGAAAGAACAGTTTGCAACCTCGGTGGAAAGGCCCCGTCCAGGTCTTGCTGACTAGGAGCTTCTTGAGAAAGAACAGTTTGCAACCTTAGTGGAAAGGACCCGTCCAGGTCTTGCTGACAACCCAGACTGTAGTACGGTGCGATCGACATAGAAACTGGATTAATCTTTCTCATGTCAAAAGGGCACCACCATTCTGGCAGGAGCAGCTTTAGGAAAGAGATGGTTCGAGTCTCCAAAGAGTTCTCATTCCTGAAATAACAGACAACCCACCTACTGCACCACGCTACAATCTTTGTCCAAGGGGACTGAAGGATTAGATAGGAAAGTGCTTAGGACAGAACAAGCACCTATTGCCAGGTGCTCAAGAGTGCCATCTTTAAGAGACTAACTTATGGGGTGAAGTTAGTAAAATAAGGACACTGTAGACTATGTTTCATTGGGGATGCATCCCGTTGGCCAACCAGTGACTAATGGAGATCTGGAAAAAGAAAACATGTTAGGAAATTTGAATAAGAAAAATAAATTGATAGTTATTTTTATAGTATTGATTATCTGCATTATGACATTTGCTATGACCTGGTACCTCAATATTTACCACCCAGTACATGTGATGATAGCTAAGACCACTTCTGCACCCGTTAGATCACCAACATCTTTTCTCTGAATATCATAACAATGTAATTCATACCTATTACAAACAAATGAATATCTCACAAAGATGTTGGGTATGTACTGAAACTTCCACCGCACACTGCAACAGTCATGCCATGTCTGTCTCTGTCATTAGCTTATAATTATTCCTGTTTTATTATTTTCCGGACAGTAGTGCAGTGGTACATTGCCGATGGAATCGATTTTATGCTTGATTTTAGTGATAACATCATGGTCCCCGCATCCTGTAATATTAGGGGAAAGAATTCACCTCATAAAAGCCTTTTTAATAATTCCTTTATGTCCTACTGATATGTTGAATTCCTGACTAGAATGAACACTACTGCTCTATCCACTGATGCAGCCATTTCTGCCCCACCCTCTCTCCAGGTAACTAAATCAACTGGGGAAATATGTCTACAATCAAATGGTTCTCTGTTCTTAGGTTATGGTGTTTGCAAGGAAAACTTTTAAATGGCTAGTGTCTCTCATATTCATTGTGCCCTCCCACCAGGTGAAGGTATATATTTTATATGTGGTTCCAAGGCTTACTCATGGCTGCCACCAGGGTGGGGGATGGAGGGGGGTGGGGGCGGTCCTGCTATTTGGGAGTGTCTCTTCCTTGCATTCGGCCATTCCCTCCGACCTTGGATTTGCTAAATTGCAAACTTCCTTTGGTTGCCACAAAAGGGACAGCTCAAATATTTTCTTAGTAGATGCGACAGATACTGCTGGGCAGCAGGCTTATGACTTTGGATTAGGAATACTACCTATACTTGGGATACCTATGAATTACAAAATTTACAAAACCGCATGGTCCTTGACATATTACTTGCTGAATGCGGAGTAGTATGTAGGGTTTTGCACACCGAATGTTGCATTTTTATGCCGTACAATTCAAAAACATACATCAGGCTATTGAGAACATGCATAGCATAGCCCAGCAGGTACATGCGTTTGCCAATTAATATATTTTCTCCCTTTAGGATCGCATTACCTCATTCTTCACTAGCTGGGGTTGAAAATTATTGATGATAATGGTTGTACTAGGGAGTATGGTGTTAGGATGTTGTCTGTGCGTACAATGCTTGCCAATGTGCTGTGGTATACTGGCAACAATTTGCAGCCCTTCTCCAACACCTATGCATCAGACAAATGCAGCAATGGTTCAACAGGAGGAAGTCTTTATGTTAATGCAAAAAGATGAAAATTAATTCTCCAGCGAAAAATTGTGAACAATACAACGAAGTGCCCGCTGGTGTTTTGGGTTGGATAATACTGAAATGTTCAGAACTAATGGTCTAAGGGTCAATTGTGAAAAATGCTTTTTTCTGTATTAATCTGAAAATCAGTTCTTCCATTTTGTATTTTCCCGAGATATTGAATTGCGAACTTTGGTGCCTTTCTATTTGTGCTTCAAGTCAGCACAAACAGACTTGTTTTGATCGTTCTATTTACACGCCTTGTGTTGACCTACCTGCTCTTTGCCCGTCTAGGGCTTATCTATGTGCACTTGTAAAGTTTATACCTGGTTGTTCGATTGTCTCTTAATGTATGAGAAGGAACAAACAATGTCCATTTGTAATGTTTATACTCGTTTGTTCGATTGTCTCTCAATGTATGAGAAAGAATCAGCAATGTCCTTGTTACCTAATCAGGATTGTTCCTTTTTGTACATGTTTTGCACATCCCCAGCCTGTGCAACATGTATAAATAACCTTACAGATCTTTGTAAGATGCCCACTCTTTTTATAGCTCTCCTAGTGCTGTGAATATGTGCACCCGCACAAATATTATTAAATACGAGTTACTTTGGCAGACTTCCGACTTCTGGTCTTTTTTGTACGGTGGAGAAGAAATGAGTTTTGTTTTTCCACAGGTGCATGGAGTCAGTCTGGCACCATCTCAATGGTTATGATATCCACAAACACGCAGTTCCTACCGTAGGGTGGAAACTACACTCCAAACCCAGCTATCCACTGCCTTCCACGTATACATAGGCTTTCCTGTTTTCAGTTTCTATTTTTGGTAAATTCTGGTGGGGTTTTTTCAGTGTTTTCAAGTGATTTCAATACCTTAAAAAACTGGTTATCAGTGGTTATACATTTTCGCGCCCTTAAAAACAACAGAAACAGTGTTTTTCCAGTGTTTATGGAACTTTTTGCTTTTATTACTGCTTGCTTTATGCACTGATAGCGCTTGGTATATAGGCAGTGTATGTATAGTGTATATGAGGTCCAAATACTTTTTTACAAATCAAACTTATTGCAGTACACCATACAATACTTCTTCAGTGAGTCTTTGGTCATGCACGTTCGCGCTTTCCTTCCCATGTAAGCTTTTATCTGTGAAAAGGCCCTCTCAACATTGGTACTTGAGATGGGCAACGCCAAAATAGCCAGTACACAATTTTCTAACTCTGGCCACTGACATAGTTTTCCATGCCAATACTAGTGCACCTGAAGATTGCGATTCTCTGCGACAGGTTCTGCAACATATGCGTTGAACTGGGCGCATATGCCCTCGGAGTTATGGAAGCAGTCAAAAATAAAGCAGCACTTTTGAAACTCTGTAGAAAATGTCTCTTTACGGAAGGGATCTATAACTTGTGCAGAGGACCACAGTGAGGGTTTATTGACTTCAAATGCCATGGTTGGTGAAGGGCTATTTCCCCCTACATTGTAAAAAAAAAGTTCCTGAATTGTCTCTCAACATTTCTTTGCTTATCAAATGGCAAGCACTCTAACATGGAACATGTTGCAGTGCCAAAGTCACTAAAAGTGTCACCCAGCCTACTCTCAAGGAGATGTTTCACATCTACACCAATTATGCTGAACACTTGGAAGACAAGGTTGTTTTCAGACTCTAGTTTTTCCATTATGTCCACTACAGCAGTCATGCTTTCCTGTAAAAATCTAAGAATGCAGTAGAGTGTACTTTTTTCATATCACTATCAATATGTGACCAAAGATCCTCACATTTCTTGCTTTTGGCATCATCACTCAGCAAAAGTTCTTTAAACGGTTGCCACATGGATAATACAGCATTCATGGCCTCTAGGACTGAGAAACACCAGCTAAGTGGCACAGTTGGGATGACTCTCTCTTTGATGCCACACAAAGCACAAAATGAGAAATATTTGCGTTTTAGTTTCTGCGCATAACAAAACAGTGCACCAGAATGGACTAAAAAGTCAATAGCATTCTTCATTAACTCTGAAGATTGTAAAGATGCTTTCAGCATACCATCTAACAAGTGGCAAGGATCTCTACGTGGAAGCACTTCCAGCTCAGGTATTGATTTTGACAGGTCATCACACAACTTTTTCATATACGTAGCTGAATCACTGCAAATACAAACAATATCACTCCAATCTTTGTTCAACTTGGTAAGAATGTTTTGCAGCAGCATTCCAAGTGACACTGCATTCCATGTTTTACAAAAGTCTGGTGTCATGTTTTCACCAGTATCCCAGAAGCTTGGTGACTGCACTTTTCACCAGTATCCCAGATGCTTGGTGACTGCACTCTTTTCACATATACCTGTCACTATACCTTGCATTGTATGTTTAAAGCCTGGGGTGTTTGGCAATTCACCTACTATCAATACTGACTCGCTAGAAAAGGGGGCTGATGTATCAAGGGTTTTTACCCATTCTGTGTGGGTAAATGTGATGGTACGTGTAGGGAAAGATTCTTATGAAACCTACATTTTTTCTATCAGGGAAAGACCTAAATGTAGCCAAAAAATCAAATATGATTTTGATATTTCCTGATTCTCCACAGTTTATAAAATAATTAAACAACACCTAAAACATGCTTCTAACCCCTGTATCTTTAGACCAAAGACCACAAAACTGAAAAAAGGAAGAAGAAACAATATTTTATTGACATCCCTAAACAGCAAAACTCAAGCAGAATAATGTTAGCCCAGTCTTTCTTACTGCTACCTTATATAACAAAGTTATATTGTATTGGCCCCTTCACGAAGAAATAAAAATGACTCTTTCACTCTCCTTTTCCTTTCTTTGAATGGCATTTAGTTTGTGGTTGTGCAGGGGTTTTTCAGTGTTTATATGTTTACACTGATGAGGGCTATTTCCCTTCCGGTGGGGTTTTATCAGTTATTATAGGTTTAAATCTAAAACTGGACAGCCTACGTATACATTACTTCTCGTTGTATAAATTACTGCATCTGAATGCTAGTATAGTAGAACTTGAAATGTGACTGTACTGAAACCTCCTAATGGTACACTTCCTCTTCCTCTCACTCTTCAAATTCTCCTATTTCTCTTTCACTGTGTGGTTTCAGGTCTTCAAGGTCTCTTAGGTTGTTGGACATCAGGGTAATGTATGTATAGGATACTGCCTTCTTCACCATTTGTGCTCCCACAAGTCTGATCTCCAACGGAGAGTGTAGTGATTTGTGATTTACGTTTAGGTTCATTTATTTATTTCTTGAATGTTGTTTTCATTGTACTTTCATCCGCATGCATTCTCGTACAGGCTGTTTTCTGGAATTGTTATTCTCAAATAGTTTGTCCTTGCTTACCGTTGTCAGTAGGCTGCCTGGGCTCAGATTGTGCTGTTTGCTTTTCGTTGCAGGGGACGCTATCTTCAAATAAACGTATTCACATGTTCCTGTAGCTCGCTGTCCTTCGTCGTTTTGGCAACAGAATTTCCCTGTGTCCCAGCTGTGATCACCATTGCGGAAAAGGATTTCTTTTTTCGTGAAGGAGCGGAAGGGGCGCTCTGCTCCAGCCCCACGGCGACACCACTCCTGTCATTGCGGCTACCCCGCTCCGACACTACCAGGGCTGACTCCTTTGCGTCTTGTGGGCACATTTTCTATTTTTGGTGGAAGCCCGTACCCGATGTATACTTGGAGTGCACATATGCACGTCATCGGCAGATGCTGTACGCGTGCCATAAGCAGCATTAGACATACATCCCAGTGCTGTGAGCCTTCTGGCCTCAACGTTCTGTACAGAAGTTTACATGCTGCCTTCTTTCTATCATCAGCAGCATACTTTTTCAGCTGTGTCTTAGTACGTGCATGGGCGTATTACTTTTTCTTGTAATTCCCGGAATTTTGCTGGGCTGTGCCTTCCTCAAGGATAATTTTTCAGCATTCAAAAGGTAGTGTGCCTAATTAAATCATCTTTTAAGTATGCAGCAATTCTGTAATCCACTGCCACCCTAATTACAGAATCCTGGGGACCAACCCATGAAGTGGACAAATGGCTGGGTTTATTTAAAAAATGTATGGTTGCAATTGATGCAGGAAGAAGGTTTATTATGGCGTGCCATTGGAACTGAGGTGCTAGAGATTTTCGACAATTTTCCAGAGGTGGTATCCCCTCATCGTGTTGAAGTGTAAGATGAGTTTCCTGAGGCTCTTGACAGACTCAAATTGCACTTCACAATTGAACCCATATTGTCATGGAATGGTTTGATTTTTATTGTAGGCATTAATGGCCATTTGAACCCATTGAATGTTATGTGGCGGCATTACATGTTTTGGCTGCTACATGGGATTTTGGCAATATTGCAGAACAAAGTTATCATGCATTGCCACAATAAAAAAATTCAAGAACAACTACTAAGACACAAACATCCTTCACTTACAGAGGTTGTGGAAGTGGCAGAGGGGATTGAAAGATCTGTCAGATCATTTAAACTGCTTAATGAAGAGAAAGAAAGTCAGTTTGAAGTGGCAACTGGTTCGGGATTACACCAAAAATAGGTCAACTTGGTATCCAATCATCCTCCAGCTAGTATAACTGGCCCTGCACTCCGGCTCTCATTCATCCCCGCGATTGATGCCGGCAGGAAGCACGCCCATGCAGCAGGGTCCTCATTACTAGGTAAGCTCCTGTCCAAGCCCCGTTCTCAGTCTCCATCTGAGACTCACGCACTGGTCCTAACGTAGACCTTCTCTTCCCTCCCAACAGGCCGTTCAGACCTAACCCTTCTAAATGATATAGTGACCGCGCACGCGGCTCCATCTCCACCAACCTCTTGCAACTCTGACCGCACCAGGTCCGGACGCTTAACCTGCCCCAGCCCGGGTCGCTCCCGCCCCGTGGCGTATCCACGCTGCTCTCTTCTGGACATTAGGTAATTCACTGTCACTGGCTGGTTCTCTGTCTCCTTCACGGAAAGGTGAAAGGTCATGTTTCTACATCAAATGACTACTCCCTGGTCACTGCGCGCTCGTAACCACCACTTAACTTTAATGATGGTCTCCGCTTTCACACGCTGATCACCAACATCCATCTTAGTTCTATAACAGTTCACTACCCTTGGTTGCTCCATCGGGTCACGCTGCGCGTATGTCACACTTGGATTGGTTGTCTCCTAGGTGACTGTGCGCCCTGGTTTTCCTTTCATTAATATACATTCAATTGTATGGTTGCTTTTTACTTCTTAAAGTGCTGCTCCCCCTACACTTATAATTTTTATAGTTCACGTTTGTTCCACGTACGCCGCAATTTTTATTTGCCGTTGCACACTAGTAAAAGATTGTATGTCAATGTCAATTTCCGCCCAACCTAATCCCGTGTCCCTCTCCTTTCTCCTATCTTCTCTCCCAAACTTTTGTCTTTGGAAATTACAGGCAAATGTACCCAGGCATGCTTATGTAAATGTCCTGATGATGATCCTAATATGTTTTGTAAGGATCGAAACGCCGTCGACTTAATGCACACCATATACACTTCTCAACTAAATATCGCTCATGTGTAATGGTGTCCCACTATATTTTGTTTGTAACATCAGTATGTGCTACATACAAACAACTTACTCTGCCTGAGCCTTTTCTGTTACACGTTGTTCGTCCTATTTTGCTGAGTTGGATGCAGGCTTGTGCCCCACTTCAAATGTCTTTCGTTCATTTTTTGGAAACTAATTGAATATTAAAGTATCTGTCCGGCTGGACAGCTTCAAATATAGTACTGATTGAGTCTATATTCATTGTTTGTTTAATCTTCTGTTTAGGGACCACTGTGTTTGAAACTAGTAAACTACCCAAGGTCCCTGACCAATAGTAATTGGGCCCCCTTGTCTTTCAAAGCACGCCAAGTGTTCAGGCAGGACCAGCACATGGTGTGTAACATTTGCTTGTTCCCAGAGCACGACGAGGTGATTGTTGTTTAGCTCATTTAGTGAGCATTAGAATAGGAGCAGTATAGTGACAGAGAAAATGAGCATGCAAGTGAATGTTACAATAATGTAGAAAAATGTACTCAATAAGTACACACTTCAACCAAAAGCTGCCAGGGAGGAGAGTGGGTGCATATGAATCTACAGCACTACACACTGTAAATAGATGCTTACAGGGTTTTAAGTAACATTTCATTCGTAGCATATGTTGGTCATAGCTACATATGCTTAGCATTGACTGTAAATCAGGGCTCCTCCTAAGCGTGGGTTAGCTATTGGATGAGGTAGATGTTTGAAAAAGTGTTCGTAATACAGCTTGCCCCACTCTAGCTTGTTGATTAGCTAAGACATCAAGACAATAGTGTTTTGTGAATGTATGTGGGTTATTCCATGCAGCTGCCTTACAAATATCCTCCATTGGGATATTCCCTAAAAAGCCATAGAGGCTCCTTTTCTGCGTGTGGAGTGAGCTCTAGAAGTAACAGTTAGTACTTTCTTTGCTTTGAGATAGCAAGTTTGAGTACACAGCACTATCCACCTAGTTATTCCTGCTTTGGATATGTGACATCCTTGCTATGGTTTTGCAAATGCAACAGAGTTGTGTTTTGCGAACAATAGTGCTCTTTTGACATCTAATTTGTGTAGAGCTCTTTCTGCTACTGAATCCGGTTTAGGGAAGAAAACTGGTAACTCAATTGTTTGGTTTGTATGAAAAGCTGATACTACCTTTGGCAAAAACTTAAGGTTAGTAGGAAGTACTAATTTAGTTGGAAATATTTAAAATAAAAGCTCCTCTAATGTAAGTGCTTGCAACTCATTTATTCTTCTAAGAGAAGTAATAGCCACTAAAAATGCCACTTTCCATGTGAGGAACTATAGGTCACATGAATGAAGTGGCTCAAAGGGTGAACCCATTAGTCTTGTGAGCGCAATATTGAGATTCTAGACTGGCGCTGGTGAGGTGGAAGGTAGGGTGACTCTTTTTAATCATGCCTTAATTACTGAAATTTAAAAAAGTGACATATGTTGTCTGTTTTGCATGTAAGAAGCTAGAGCTGCTAAATGGAACCTGATTGAAGAAAAAGCAAGCCCTGCTTGCTGTAAATGAAAAACATAACCAATAAGGTCTTTTACTGTTGGTGATAGTGGTTGTATTTGTTTGTTTAAACAGTGGTATACAAATATTTTCCATTTTGCTGCATAGCAAGCTTGTGTTGGTCTATGTGCTTGTTTGAGAATGTCCATACATACCTGTGTCAGATTAAGGAGCCAAATCTCTAGATTGAGTTGTGCGGGAGTTGGGTACATTACTTTGCCCTGATTCTGAGTTAGTAGATGTGGCAAAAGAGACAATTTCTCATGTGGCACTACTGATAGTTGCATAGGTATGTGTACCACACCTGTTGCGCCCATATTGGGACTATTAGGATGAGTATGAAGGATGTTTGAGTTCGCTTTTGCACCATGTATGGAATTAGTGGGAGAGGGGGAAAAGCGTAAGCAAATATCCCTGCCCAATTGATTCATGGGGCATTGCCTTTGGATTGGTGGCGAGGAAACCTGGAGGAGAAGTTTTGCCATTTTGCATTGTGTTTTGTGGCAAGTAGGTCTATCTTAGGGGTTCCCCACCATTGGAAGTGTGAGCGTAGGAATGTTTTGTTGATTTCCAACTCGTGTACCTGCTGAAACCGGTCCTAGGATGCTTCTTTCCGGTCCAGGGAGGACCTGGCTTGGCAGTTCGAGCTGGACTGTTCCCATGAGGCACAGGGTCAAGACTGATTTGCATATGGCCAGGTCTAAAATGGGGTGGCATGGTGAGCAAAAGAATGATGGATTTAACCCAGATCTCTTGACTGGGAGTGAATGTTTTGATTTGTTCTGCATTCCGTCCATCAATTGTGTGTCTTTTGCTTCCTCGCCCTAAGTGCGCCGGGTATGCCCAGACGTGGGTCCCGGGCTCACTGTGCCACTGGATTCAAGCTATCCTGGCTGATGAGGGGTGAAACCCCGAAACCGGTCCTAGGATGCTTGTTTCCGGTCCAGGTAGGACCTGGCTTGGCAGTTTGGGCTGGACTGTTCCCATGAGGCACAGGGTCAAGACTGATTTGCATATGGCCAGGTCTAAACTGGGGTGGCATGGTGAGCAAAAGAATGATGGATTTAACCCAGATCTCTTGACTGGGAGTGAATGTTTTGATTTGTTCTGCATTCCGTCCATCAATTGTGTGTCTTTTGCTTCCTCGCCCTAAGTGCGCCGGGTATGCCCAGACGTAGGTCCCGGGCTCACTGTGCCACTGGATTCAAGCTATCCTGGCTGATGAGGGGTGAAACCCCGAAACCGGTCCTAGGATGCTTGTTTCCGGTCCAGGTAGGACCTGGCTTGGCAGTTCGGGCTGGACTGTTCCCATGAGGCACAGGGTCAAGACTGATTTGCATATGGCCAGGTCTAAACTGGGGTGGCATGGTGAGCAAAAGAATGATGGATTTAACCCAGATCTCTTGACTGGGAGTGAATGTTTTGATTTGTTCTGCATTCCGTCCATCAATTGTGTGTCTTTTGCTTCCTCGCCCTAAGTGCGCCGGGTATGCCCAGACGTGGGTCCTGGGCTCACTGTGCCACTGGATTCAAGCTATCCTGGCTGATGAGGGGTGAAACCCCGAAACCGGTCCTAGGATGCTTGTTTCCGGTCCAGAGAGGACCTGGCTTGGCAGTTCGGGCTGGACTGTTCCCATGAGGCACAGGGTCAAGACTGATTTGCATATGGCCAGGTCTAAACTGGGGTGGCATGGTGAGCAAAAGAATGATGGATTTAACCCAGATCTCTTGACTGGGAGTGAATGTTTTGATTTGTTCTGCATTCCGTCCATCAATTGTGTGTCTTTTGCTTCCTCGCCCTAAGTGCGCCGGGTATGCCCAGACGTGGGTCCCGGGCTCACTGTGCCACTGGATTCAAGCTATCCTGGCTGATGAGGGGTGAAACCCCGAAACCGGTCCTAGGATGCTTGTTTCCGGTCCAGGGAGGACCTGGCTTGGCAGTTCGGGCTGGACTGTTCCCATGAGGCACAGGGTCAAGACTGATTTTCATATGGCCAGGTCTATACTGGGGTGGCATGGTGAGCAAAAGAATGATGGATTTAACCCAGATCTCTTGACTGGGAGTGAATGTTTTGATTTGTTCTGCATTCCGTCCATCAATTGTGTGTCTTTTGCTTCCTCGCCCTAAGTGCGCCGGGTATGCCCAGACGTGGGTCCCGGGCTCACTGTGCCACTGGATTCAAGCTATCCTGGCTGATGAGGGGTGAAACCCCGAAACCGGTCCTAGGATGCTTGTTTCCGGTCCAGGGAGGACCTGGCTTGGCAGTTCGGGCTGGACTGTTCCCATGAGGCACAGGGTCAAGACTGATTTGCATATGGCCAGGTCTAAACTGGGGTGGCATGGTGAGCAAAAGAATGATGGATTTAACCCAGATCTCTTGACTGGGAGTGAATGTTTTGATTTGTTCTGCATTCCGTCCATCAATTGTGTGTCTTTTGCTTCCTCGCCCTAAGTGCGCCGGGTATGCCCAGACGTGGGTCCTGGGCTCACTGTGCCACTGGATTCAAGCTATCCTGGCTGATGAGGGGTGAAACCCCGAAACCGGTCCTAGGATGCTTGTTTCCGGTCCAGAGAGGACCTGGCTTGGCAGTTCGGGCTGGACTGTTCCCATGAGGCACAGGGTCAAGACTGATTTGCATATGGCCAGGTCTAAACTGGGGTGGCATGGTGAGCAAAAGAATGATGGATTTAACCCAGATCTCTTGACTGGGAGTGAATGTTTTGATTTGTTCTGCATTCCGTCCATCAATTGTGTGTCTTTTGCTTCCTCGCCCTAAGTGCGCCGGGTATGCCCAGACGTGGGTCCCGGGCTCACTGTGCCACTGGATTCAAGCTATCCTGGCTGATGAGGGGTGAAACCCCGAAACCGGTCCTAGGATGCTTGTTTCCGGTCCAGGGAGGACCTGGCTTGGCAGTTTGGGCTGGACTGTTCCCATGAGGCACAGGGTCAAGACTGATTTGCATATGGCCAGGTCTAAACTGGGGTGGCATGGTGAGCAAAAGAATGATGGATTTAACCCAGATCTCTTGACTGGGAGTGAATGTTTTGATTTGTTCTGCATTCCGTCCATCAATTGTGTGTCTTTTGCTTCCTCGCCCTAAGTGCGCCGGGTATGCCCAGACGTGGGTCCCGGGCTCACTGTGCCACTGGATTCAAGCTATCCTGGCTGATGAGGGGTGAAACCCCGAAACCGGTCCAAGGATGCTTGTTTCCGGTCCAGGGAGGACCTGGCTTGGCAGTTCGGGCTGGACTGTTCCCATGAGGCACAGGGTCAAGACTGATTTGCATATGGCCAGGTCTAAACTGGGGTGGCATGGTGAGCAAAAGAATGATGGATTTAACCCAGATCTCTTGACTGGGAGTGAATGTTTTGATTTGTTCTGCATTCCGTCCATCAATTGTGTGTCTTTTGCTTCCTTGCCCTAAGTGCGCCGGGTATGCCCAGACGTGGGTCCCGGGCTCACTGTGCCACTGGATTCAAGCTATCCTGGCTGATGAGGGGTGAAACCCCGAAACCGGTCCTAGGATGCTTGTTTCCGGTCCAGGGAGGACCTGGCTTGGCAGTTCGGTTCTGGACTGTTCCCATGAGGCACAGGGTCAAGACTGATTTGCATATGGCCAGGTCTAAACTGGGGTGGCATGGTGAGCAAAAGAATGATGGATTTACCCAGATCTCTTGACTGGGAGTGAATGTTTTGATTTGTTCTGCATTCCGTCCATCAATTGTGTGTCTTTTGCTTCCTCGCCCTAAGTGCGCCGGGTATGCCCAGACGTGGGTCCTGGGCTCACTGTGCCACTGGATTCAAGCTATCCTGGCTGATAAGGGGTGAAACCCCGAAACCGGTCCTAGGATGCTTGTTTCCGGTCCAGAGAGGACCTGGCTTGGCAGTTCGGGCTGGACTGTTCCCATGAGGCACAGGGTCAAGACTGATTTGCATATGGCCAGGTCTAAACTGGGGTGGCATGGTGAGCAAAAGAATGATGGATTTAACCCAGATCTCTTGACTGGGAGTGAATGTTTTGATTTGTTCTGCATTCCGTCCATCAATTGTGTGTCTTTTGCTTCCTCGCCCTAAGTGCGCCGGGTATGCCCAGACGTGGGTCCCGGGCTCACTGTGCCACTGGATTCAAGCTATCCTGGCTGATGAGGGGTGAAACCCCGAAACCGGTCCTAGGATGCTTGTTTCCGGTCCAGGGAGGACCTGGCTTGGCAGTTCGGGCTGGACTGTTCCCATGAGGCACAGGGTCAAGACTGATTTTCATATGGCCAGGTCTATACTGGGGTGGCATGGTGAGCAAAAGAATGATGGATTTAACCCAGATCTCTTGACTGGGAGTGAATGTTTTGATTTGTTCTGCATTCCGTCCATCAATTGTGTGTCTTTTGCTTCCTCGCCCTAAGTGCGCCGGGTATGCCCAGACGTGGGTCCTGGGCTCACTGTGCCACTGGATTCAAGCTATCCTGGCTGATGAGGGGTGAAACCCCGAAACCGGTCCTAGGATGCTTGTTTCCGGTCCAGGGAGGACCTGGCTTGGCAGTTTGGGCTGGACTGTTCCCATGAGGCACAGGGTCAAGACTGATTTGCATATGGCCAGGTCTAAACTGGGGTGGCATGGTGAGCAAAAGAATGATGGATTTAACCCAGATCTCTTGACTGGGAGTGAATGTTTTGATTTGTTCTGCATTCCGTCCATCAATTGTGTGTCTTTTGCTTCCTCGCCCTAAGTGCGCCGGGTATGCCCAGACGTGGGTCCCGGGCTCACTGTGCCACTGGATTCAAGCTATCCTGGCTGATGAGGGGTGAAACCCCGAAACCGGTCCTAGGATGCTTGTTTCCGGTCCAGAGAGGACCTGGCTTGGCAGTTCGGGCTGGACTGTTCCCATGAGGCACAGGGTCAAGACTGATTTGCATATGGCCAGGTCTAAACTGGGGTGGCATGGTGAGCAAAAGAATGATGGATTTAACCCAGATCTCTTGACTGGGAGTGAATGTTTTGATTTGTTCTGCATTCCGTCCATCAATTGTGTGTCTTTTGCTTCCTCGCCCTAAGTGCGCCGGGTATGCCCAGACGTGGGTCCCGGGCTCACTGTGCCACTGGATTCAAGCTATCCTGGCTGATGAGGGGTGAAACCCCGAAACCGGTCCTAGGATGCTTGTTTCCGGTCCAGGGAGGACCTGGCTTGGCAGTTCGGGCTGGACTGTTCCCATGAGGCACAGGGTCAAGACTGATTTGCATATGGCCAGGTCTAAACTGGGGTGGCATGGTGAGCAAAAGAATGATGGATTTAACCCAGATCTCTTGACTGGGAGTGAATGTTTTGATTTGTTCTGCATTCCGTCCATCAATTGTGTGTCTTTTGCTTCCTCGCCCTAAGTGCGCCGGGTATGCCCAGACGTGGGTCCCGGGCTCACTGTGCCACTGGATTCAAGCTATCCTGGCTGATGAGGGGTGAAACCCCGAAACCGGTCCTAGGATGCTTGTTTCCGGTCCAGGGAGGACCTGGCTTGGCAGTTCGGGCTGGACTGTTCCCATGAGGCACAGGGTCAAGACTGATTTGCATATGGCCAGGTCTAAACTGGGGTGGCATGGTGAGCAAAAGAATGATGGATTTAACCCAGATCTCTTGACTGGGAGTGAATGTTTTGATTTGTTCTGCATTCCGTCCATCAATTGTGTGTCTTTTGCTTCCTCGCCCTAAGTGCGCCGGGTATGCCCAGACGTGGGTCCTGGGCTCACTGTGCCACTGGATTCAAGCTATCCTGGCTGATGAGGGGTGAAACCCCGAAACCGGTCCTAGGATGCTTGTTTCCGGTCCAGGGAGGACCTGGCTTGGCAGTTCGGGCTGGACTGTTCCCATGAGGCACAGGGTCAAGACTGATTTGCATATGGCCAGGTCTAAACTGGGGTGGCATGGTGAGCAAAAGAATGATGGATTTAACCCAGATCTCTTGACTGGGAGTGAATGTTTTGATTTGTTCTGCATTCCGTCCATCAATTGTGTGTCTTTTGCTTCCTCGCCCTAAGTGCGCCGGGTATGCCCAGACGTGGGTCCCGGACTCACTGTGCCACTGGATTCAAGCTATCCTGGCTGATGAGGGGTGAAACCCCGAAACCGGTCCTAGGATGCTTGTTTCCTGTCCAGGGAGGACCTAGCTTGGCAGTTCGGGCTGGACTGTTCCCATGAGGCACAGGGTCAAGACTGATTTGCATATGGCCAGGTCTATACTGGGGTGGCATGGTGAGCAAAAGAATGATGGATTTAACCCAGATCTCTTGACTGGGAGTGAATGTTTTGATTTGTTCTGCATTCCGTCCATCAATTGTGTGTCTTTTGCTTCCTCGCCCTAAGTGCGCCGGGTATGCCCAGACGTGGGTCCCGGGCTCACTGTGCCACTGGATTCAAGCTATCCTGGCTGATGAGGGGTGAAACCCCGAAACCGGTCCAAGGATGCTTGTTTCCGGTCCAGGGAGGACCTGGCTTGGCAGTTCGGGCTGGACTGTTCCCATGAGGCACAGGGTCAAGACTGATTTGCATATGGCCAGGTCTAAACTGGGGTGGCATGGTGAGCAAAAGAATGATGGATTTAACCCAGATCTCTTGACTGGGAGTGAATGTTTTGATTTGTTCTGCATTCCGTCCATCAATTGTGTGTCTTTTGCTTCCTTGCCCTAAGTGCGCCGGGTATGCCCACACGTGGGTCCCGGGCTCACTGTGCCACTGGATTCAAGCTATCCTGGCTGATGAGGGGTGAAACCCCGAAACCGGTCCTAAGATGCTTGTTTCCGGTCCAGGGAGGACCTGGCTTGGCAGTTCGGTTCTGGACTGTTCCCATGAGGCACAGGGTCAAGACTGATTTGCATATGGCCAGGTCTAAACTGGGGTGGCATGGTGAGCAAAAGAATGATGGATTTACCCAGATCTCTTGACTGGGAGTGAATGTTTTGATTTGTTCTGCATTCCGTCCATCAATTGTGTGTCTTTTGCTTCCTCGCCCTAAGTGCGCCGGGTATGCCCAGACGTGGGTCCTGGGCTCACTGTGCCACTGGATTCAAGCTATCCTGGCTGATAAGGGGTGAAACCCCGAAACCGGTCCTAGGATGCTTGTTTCCGGTCCAGAGAGGACCTGGCTTGGCAGTTCGGGCTGGACTGTTCCCATGAGGCACAGGGTCAAGACTGATTTGCATATGGCCAGGTCTAAACTGGGGTGGCATGTTGAGCAAAAGAATGATGTATTTAACCCAGATCTCTTGACTGGGAGTGAATGTTTTGATTTGTTCTGCATTCCGTCCATCAATTGTGTGTCTTTTGCTTCCTCGCCCTAAGTGCGCCGGGTATGCCCAGACGTGGGTCCGGGGCTCACTGTGCCACTGGATTCAAGCTATCCTGGCTGATGAGGGGTGAAACCCCGAAACCGGTCCTAGGATGCTTGTTTCTGGTCCAGGGAGGACCTGGCTTGGCAGTTCGGGCTGGACTGTTCCCATGAGGCACAGGGTCAAGACTGATTTGCATATGGCCAGGTCTAAACTGGGGTGGCATGGTGAGCAAAAGAATGATGGATTTAACCCAGATCTCTTGACTGGGAGTGAATGTTTTGATTTGTTCTGCATTCCGTCCATCAATTGTGTGTCTTTTGCTTCCTCGCCCTAAGTGCGCCGGGTATGCCCAGACGTGGGTCCCGGGCTCACTGTGCCACTGGATTCAAGCTATCCTGGCTGATGAGGGGTGAAACCCCGAAACCGGTCCTAGGATGCTTGTTTCCGGTCCAGGGAGGACCTGGCTTGGCAGTTCGGGCTGGACTGTTCCCATGAGGCACAGGGTCAAGACTGATTTGCATATGGCCAGGTCTAAACTGGGGTGGCATGGTGAGCAAAAGAATGATGGATTTAACCCAGATCTCTTGACTGGGAGTGAATGTTTTGATTTGTTCTGCATTCCGTCCATCAATTGTGTGTCTTTTGCTTCCTCGCCCTAAGTGCGCCGGGTATGCCCAGACGTGGGTCCCGGGCTCACTGTGCCACTGGATTCAAGCTATCCTGGCTGATGAGGGGTGAAACCCCGAAACCGGTCCTAGGATGCTTGTTTCCGGTCCAGGGAGGACCTGGCTTGGCAGTTCGGGCTGGACTGTTCCCATGAGGCACAGGGTCAAGACTGATTTGCATATGGCCAGGTCTAAACTGGGGTGGCATGGTGAGCAAAAGAATGATGGATTTAACCCAGATCTCTTGACTGGGAGTGAATGTTTTGATTTGTTCTGCATTCCGTCCATCAATTGTGTGTCTTTTGCTTCCTCGCCCTAAGTGCGCCGGGTATGCCCAGACGTGGGTCCCGGGCTCACTGTGCCACTGGATTCAAGCTATCCTGGCTGATGAGGGGTGAAACCCCGAAACCGGTCCTAGGATGCTTGTTTCCGGTCCAGGGAGGACCTGGCTTGGCAGTTCGGGCTGGACTGTTCCCATGAGGCACAGGGTCAAGACTGATTTGCATATGGCCAGGTCTAAACTGGGGTGGCATGGTGAGCAAAAGAATGATGGATTTAACCCAGATCTCTTGACTGGGAGTGAATGTTTTGATTTGTTCTGCATTCCGTCCATCAATTGTGTGTCTTTTGCTTCCTCGCCCTAAGTGCGCCGGGTATGCCCAGACGTGGGTCCCGGGCTCACTGTGCCACTGGATTCAAGCTATCCTGGCTGATGAGGGGTGAAACCCCGAAACCGGTCCTAGGATGCTTGTTTCCGGTCCAGGGAGGACCTGGCTTGGCAGTTCGGGCTGGACTGTTCCCATGAGGCACAGGGTCAAGACTGATTTGCATATGGCCAGGTCTAAACTGGGGTGGCATGGTGAGCAAAAGAATGATGGATTTAACCCAGATCTCTTGACTGGGAGTGAATGTTTTGATTTGTTCTGCATTCCGTCCATCAATTGTGTGTCTTTTGCTTCCTCGCCCTAAGTGCGCCGGGTATGCCCAGACGTGGGTCCCGGGCTCACTGTGCCACTGGATTCAAGCTATCCTGGCTGATGAGGGGTGAAACCCCGAAACCGGTCCTAGGATGCTTGTTTCCGGTCCAGGGAGGACCTGGCTTGGCAGTTCGGGCTGGACTGTTCCCATGAGGCACAGGGTCAAGACTGATTTGCATATGGCCAGGTCTAAACTGGGGTGGCATGGTGAGCAAAAGAATGATGGATTTAACCCAGATCTCTTGACTGGGAGTGAATGTTTTGATTTGTTCTGCATTCCGTCCATCAATTGTGTGTCTTTTGCTTCCTCGCCCTAAGTGCGCCGGGTATGCCCAGACGTGGGTCCCGGGCTCACTGTGCCACTGGATTCAAGCTATCCTGGCTGATGAGGGGTGAAACCCCGAAACCGGTCCTAGGATGCTTGTTTCCGGTCCAGAGAGGACCTGGCTTGGCAGTTCGGGCTGGACTGTTCCCATGAGGCACAGGGTCAAGACTGATTTGCATATGGCCAGGTCTAAACTGGGGTGGCATGGTGAGCAAAAGAATGATGGATTTAACCCAGATCTCTTGACTGGGAGTGAATGTTTTGATTTGTTCTGCATTCCGTCCATCAATTGTGTGTCTTTTGCTTCCTCGCCCTAAGTGCGCCGGGTATGCCCAGACGTGGGTCCCGGGCTCACTGTGCCACTGGATTCAAGCTATCCTGGCTGATGAGGGGTGAAACCCCGAAACCGGTCCTAGGATGCTTGTTTCCGGTCCAGGGAGGACCTGGCTTGGCAGTTCGGGCTGGACTGTTCCCATGAGGCACAGGGTCAAGACTGATTTGCATATGGCCAGGTCTAAACTGGGGTGGCATGGTGAGCAAAAGAATGATGGATTTAACCCAGATCTCTTGACTGGGAGTGAATGTTTTGATTTGTTCTGCATTCCGTCCATCAATTGTGTGTCTTTTGCTTCCTCGCCCTAAGTGCGCCGGGTATGCCCAGACGTGGGTCCCGGGCTCACTGTGCCACTGGATTCAAGCTATCCTGGCTGATGAGGGGTGAAACCCCGAAACCGGTCCTAGGATGCTTGTTTCCGGTCCAGAGAGGACCTGGCTTGGCAGTTCGGGCTGGACTGTTCCCATGAGGCACAGGGTCAAGACTGATTTGCATATGGCCAGGTCTAAACTGGGGTGGCATGGTGAGCAAAAGAATGATGGATTTAACCCAGATCTCTTGACTGGGAGTGAATGTTTTGATTTGTTCTGCATTCCGTCCATCAATTGTGTGTCTTTTGCTTCCTCGCCCTAAGTGCGCCGGGTATGCCCAGACGTGGGTCCCGGGCTCACTGTGCCACTGGATTCAAGCTATCCTGGCTGATGAGGGGTGAAACCCCGAAACCGGTCCTAGGATGCTTGTTTCCGGTCCAGAGAGGACCTGGCTTGGCAGTTCGGGCTGGACTGTTCCCATGAGGCACAGGGTCAAGACTGATTTGCATATGGCCAGGTCTAAACTGGGGTGGCATGGTGAGCAAAAGAATGATGGATTTAACCCAGATCTCTTGACTGGGAGTGAATGTTTTGATTTGTTCTGCATTCCGTCCATCAATTGTGTGTCTTTTGCTTCCTCGCCCTAAGTGCGCCGGGTATGCCCAGACGTGGGTCCCGGGCTCACTGTGCCACTGGATTCAAGCTATCCTGGCTGATGAGGGGTGAAACCCCGAAACCGGTCCTAGGATGCTTGTTTCCGGTCCAGGGAGGACCTGGCTTGGCAGTTCGGGCTGGACTGTTCCCATGAGGCACAGGGTCAAGACTGATTTGCATATGGCCAGGTCTAAACTGGGGTGGCATGGTGAGCAAAAGAATGATGGATTTAACCCAGATCTCTTGACTGGGAGTGAATGTTTTGATTTGTTCTGCATTCCGTCCATCAATTGTGTGTCTTTTGCTTCCTCGCCCTAAGTGCGCCGGGTATGCCCAGACGTGGGTCCCGGGCTCACTGTGCCACTGGATTCAAGCTATCCTGGCTGATGAGGGGTGAAACCCCGAAACCGGTCCTAGGATGCTTGTTTCCGGTCCAGGGAGGACCTGGCTTGGCAGTTCGGGCTGGACTGTTCCCATGAGGCACAGGGTCAAGACTGATTTGCATATGGCCAGGTCTAAACTGGGGTGGCATGGTGAGCAAAAGAATGATGGATTTAACCCAGATCTCTTGACTGGGAGTGAATGTTTTGATTTGTTCTGCATTCCGTCCATCAATTGTGTGTCTTTTGCTTCCTCGCCCTAAGTGCGCCGGGTATGCCCAGACGTGGGTCCCGGGCTCACTGTGCCACTGGATTCAAGCTATCCTGGCTGATGAGGGGTGAAACCCCGAAACCGGTCCTAGGATGCTTGTTTCCGGTCCAGAGAGGACCTGGCTTGGCAGTTCGGGCTGGACTGTTCCCATGAGGCACAGGGTCAAGACTGATTTGCATATGGCCAGGTCTAAACTGGGGTGGCATGGTGAGCAAAAGAATGATGGATTTAACCCAGATCTCTTGACTGGGAGTGAATGTTTTGATTTGTTCTGCATTCCGTCCATCAATTGTGTGTCTTTTGCTTCCTCGCCCTAAGTGCGCCGGGTATGCCCAGACGTGGGTCCCGGGCTCACTGTGCCACTGGATTCAAGCTATCCTGGCTGATGAGGGGTGAAACCCCGAAACCGGTCCTAGGATGCTTGTTTCCGGTCCAGGGAGGACCTGGCTTGGCAGTTCGGGCTGGACTGTTCCCATGAGGCACAGGGTCAAGACTGATTTGCATATGGCCAGGTCTAAACTGGGGTGGCATGGTGAGCAAAAGAATGATGGATTTAACCCAGATCTCTTGACTGGGAGTGAATGTTTTGATTTGTTCTGCATTCCGTCCATCAATTGTGTGTCTTTTGCTTCCTCGCCCTAAGTGCGCCGGGTATGCCCAGACGTGGGTCCCGGGCTCACTGTGCCACTGGATTCAAGCTATCCTGGCTGATGAGGGGTGAAACCCCGAAACCGGTCCTAGGATGCTTGTTTCCGGTCCAGGGAGGACCTGGCTTGGCAGTTCGGGCTGGACTGTTCCCATGAGGCACAGGGTCAAGACTGATTTGCATATGGCCAGGTCTAAACTGGGGTGGCATGGTGAGCAAAAGAATGATGGATTTAACCCAGATCTCTTGACTGGGAGTGAATGTTTTGATTTGTTCTGCATTCCGTCCATCAATTGTGTGTCTTTTGCTTCCTCGCCCTAAGTGCGCCGGGTATGCCCAGACGTGGGTCCCGGGCTCACTGTGCCACTGGATTCAAGCTATCCTGGCTGATGAGGGGTGAAACCCCGAAACCGGTCCTAGGATGCTTGTTTCCGGTCCAGGGAGGACCTGGCTTGGCAGTTCGGGCTGGACTGTTCCCATGAGGCACAGGGTCAAGACTGATTTGCATATGGCCAGGTCTAAACTGGGGTGGCATGGTGAGCAAAAGAATGATGGATTTAACCCAGATCTCTTGACTGGGAGTGAATGTTTTGATTTGTTCTGCATTCCGTCCATCAATTGTGTGTCTTTTGCTTCCTCGCCCTAAGTGCGCCGGGTATGCCCAGACGTGGGTCCCGGGCTCACTGTGCCACTGGATTCAAGCTATCCTGGCTGATGAGGGGTGAAACCCCGAAACCGGTCCTAGGATGCTTGTTTCCGGTCCAGGGAGGACCTGGCTTGGCAGTTCGGGCTGGACTGTTCCCATGAGGCACAGGGTCAAGACTGATTTGCATATGGCCAGGTCTAAACTGGGGTGGCATGGTGAGCAAAAGAATGATGGATTTAACCCAGATCTCTTGACTGGGAGTGAATGTTTTGATTTGTTCTGCATTCCGTCCATCAATTGTGTGTCTTTTGCTTCCTCGCCCTAAGTGCGCCGGGTATGCCCAGACGTGGGTCCCGGGCTCACTGTGCCACTGGATTCAAGCTATCCTGGCTGATGAGGGGTGAAACCCCGAAACCGGTCCTAGGATGCTTGTTTCCGGTCCAGGGAGGACCTGGCTTGGCAGTTCGGGCTGGACTGTTCCCATGAGGCACAGGGTCAAGACTGATTTGCATATGGCCAGGTCTAAACTGGGGTGGCATGGTGAGCAAAAGAATGATGGATTTAACCCAGATCTCTTGACTGGGAGTGAATGTTTTGATTTGTTCTGCATTCCGTCCATCAATTGTGTGTCTTTTGCTTCCTCGCCCTAAGTGCGCCGGGTATGCCCAGACGTGGGTCCTGGGCTCACTGTGCCACTGGATTCAAGCTATCCTGGCTGATGAGGGGTGAAACCCCGAAACCGGTCCTAGGATGCTTGTTTCCGGTCCAGAGAGGACCTGGCTTGGCAGTTCGGGCTGGACTGTTCCCATGAGGCACAGGGTCAAGACTGATTTGCATATGGCCAGGTCTAAACTGGGGTGGCATGGTGAGCAAAAGAATGATGGATTTAACCCAGATCTCTTGACTGGGAGTGAATGTTTTGATTTGTTCTGCATTCCGTCCATCAATTGTGTGTCTTTTGCTTCCTCGCCCTAAGTGCGCCGGGTATGCCCAGACGTGGGTCCCGGGCTCACTGTGCCACTGGATTCAAGCTATCCTGGCTGATGAGGGGTGAAACCCCGAAACCGGTCCTAGGATGCTTGTTTCCGGTCCAGGGAGGACCTGGCTTGGCAGTTCGGGCTGGACTGTTCCCATGAGGCACAGGGTCAAGACTGATTTTCATATGGCCAGGTCTATACTGGGGTGGCATGGTGAGCAAAAGAATGATGGATTTAACCCAGATCTCTTGACTGGGAGTGAATGTTTTGATTTGTTCTGCATTCCGTCCATCAATTGTGTGTCTTTTGCTTCCTCGCCCTAAGTGCGCCGGGTATGCCCAGACGTGGGTCCCGGGCTCACTGTGCCACTGGATTCAAGCTATCCTGGCTGATGAGGGGTGAAACCCCGAAACCGGTCCTAGGATGCTTGTTTCCGGTCCAGGGAGGACCTGGCTTGGCAGTTCGGGCTGGACTGTTCCCATGAGGCACAGGGTCAAGACTGATTTGCATATGGCCAGGTCTAAACTGGGGTGGCATGGTGAGCAAAAGAATGATGGATTTAACCCAGATCTCTTGACTGGGAGTGAATGTTTTGATTTGTTCTGCATTCCGTCCATCAATTGTGTGTCTTTTGCTTCCTCGCCCTAAGTGCGCCGGGTATGCCCAGACGTGGGTCCCGGGCTCACTGTGCCACTGGATTCAAGCTATCCTGGCTGATGAGGGGTGAAACCCCGAAACCGGTCCTAGGATGCTTGTTTCCGGTCCAGGGAGGACCTGGCTTGGCAGTTTGGGCTGGACTGTTCCCATGAGGCACAGGGTCAAGACTGATTTGCATATGGCCAGGTCTAAACTGGGGTGGCATGGTGAGCAAAAGAATGATGGATTTAACCCAGATCTCTTGACTGGGAGTGAATGTTTTGATTTGTTCTGCATTCCGTCCATCAATTGTGTGTCTTTTGCTTCCTCGCCCTAAGTGCGCCGGGTATGCCCAGACGTGGGTCCCGGGCTCACTGTGCCACTGGATTCAAGCTATCCTGGCTGATGAGGGGTGAAACCCCGAAACCGGTCCTAGGATGCTTGTTTCCGGTCCAGGGAGGACCTGGCTTGGCAGTTCGGGCTGGACTGTTCCCATGAGGCACAGGGTCAAGACTGATTTGCATATGGCCAGGTCTAAACTGGGGTGGCATGGTGAGCAAAAGAATGATGGATTTAACCCAGATCTCTTGACTGGGAGTGAATGTTTTGATTTGTTCTGCATTCCGTCCATCAATTGTGTGTCTTTTGCTTCCTCGCCCTAAGTGCGCCGGGTATGCCCAGACGTGGGTCCCGGGCTCACTGTGCCACTGGATTCAAGCTATCCTGGCTGATGAGGGGTGAAACCCCGAAACCGGTCCTAGGATGCTTGTTTCCGGTCCAGAGAGGACCTGGCTTGGCAGTTCGGGCTGGACTGTTCCCATGAGGCACAGGGTCAAGACTGATTTGCATATGGCCAGGTCTAAACTGGGGTGGCATGGTGAGCAAAAGAATGATGGATTTAACCCAGATCTCTTGACTGGGAGT
Source organism: Calotriton arnoldi (assembly GCA_963921515.1). Taxonomy (NCBI): domain Eukaryota; kingdom Metazoa; phylum Chordata; class Amphibia; order Caudata; family Salamandridae; genus Calotriton; species Calotriton arnoldi. The sequence continues at coordinate 3,436,154 of CAWUFW010000856.1, read as the reverse complement.
GAATGTTTTGATTTGTTCTGCATTCCGTCCATCAATTGTGTGTCTTTTGCTTCCTCGCCCTAAGTGCGCCGGGTATGCCCAGACGTGGGTCCCGGGCTCACTGTGCCACTGGATTCAAGCTATCCTGGCTGATGAGGGGTGAAACCCCGAAACCGGTCCTAGGATGCTTGTTTCCGGTCCAGAGAGGACCTGGCTTGGCAGTTCGGGCTGGACTGTTCCCATGAGGCACAGGGTCAAGACTGATTTGCATATGGCCAGGTCTAAACTGGGGTGGCATGGTGAGCAAAAGAATGATGGATTTAACCCAGATCTCTTGACTGGGAGTGAATGTTTTGATTTGTTCTGCATTCCGTCCATCAATTGTGTGTCTTTTGCTTCCTCGCCCTAAGTGCGCCGGGTATGCCCAGACGTGGGTCCCGGGCTCACTGTGCCACTGGATTCAAGCTATCCTGGCTGATGAGGGGTGAAACCCCGAAACCGGTCCTAGGATGCTTGTTTCCGGTCCAGGGAGGACCTGGCTTGGCAGTTCGGGCTGGACTGTTCCCATGAGGCACAGGGTCAAGACTGATTTGCATATGGCCAGGTCTAAACTGGGGTGGCATGGTGAGCAAAAGAATGATGGATTTAACCCAGATCTCTTGACTGGGAGTGAATGTTTTGATTTGTTCTGCATTCCGTCCATCAATTGTGTGTCTTTTGCTTCCTCGCCCTAAGTGCGCCGGGTATGCCCAGACGTGGGTCCCGGGCTCACTGTGCCACTGGATTCAAGCTATCCTGGCTGATGAGGGGTGAAACCCCGAAACCGGTCCTAGGATGCTTGTTTCCGGTCCAGGGAGGACCTGACTTGGCAGTTTGGGCTGGACTGTTCCCATGAGGCACAGGGTCAAGACTGATTTTCATATGGCCAGGTCTATACTGGGGTGGCATGGTGAGCAAAAGAAAGATGGATTTAACCCAGATCTCTTGACTGGGAGTGAATGTTTTGATTTGTTCTGCATTCCGTCCATCAATTGTGTGTCTTTTGCTTCCTCGCCCTAAGTGCGCCGGGTATGCCCAGACGTGGGTCCCGGGCTCACTGTGCCACTGGATTCAAGCTATCCTGGCTGATGAGGGGTGAAACCCCGAAACCGGTCCTAGGATGCTTGTTTCCGGTCCAGGGAGGACCTGGCTTGGCAGTTCGGGCTGGACTGTTCCCATGAGGCACAGGGTCAAGACTGATTTGCATATGGCCAGGTCTAAACTGGGGTGGCATGGTGAGCAAAAGAATGATGGATTTAACCCAGATCTCTTGACTGGGAGTGAATGTTTTGATTTGTTCTGCATTCCGTCCATCAATTGTGTGTCTTTTGCTTCCTCGCCCTAAGTGCGCCGGGTATGCCCAGACGTGGGTCCCGGGCTCACTGTGCCACTGGATTCAAGCTATCCTGGCTGATGAGGGGTGAAACCCCGAAACCGGTCCTAGGATGCTTGTTTCCGGTCCAGAGAGGACCTGGCTTGGCAGTTCGGGCTGGACTGTTCCCATGAGGCACAGGGTCAAGACTGATTTGCATATGGCCAGGTCTAAACTGGGGTGGCATGGTGAGCAAAAGAATGATGGATTTAACCCAGATCTCTTGACTGGGAGTGAATGTTTTGATTTGTTCTGCATTCCGTCCATCAATTGTGTGTCTTTTGCTTCCTCGCCCTAAGTGCGCCGGGTATGCCCAGACGTGGGTCCCGGGCTCACTGTGCCACTGGATTCAAGCTATCCTGGCTGATGAGGGGTGAAACCCCGAAACCGGTCCTAGGATGCTTGTTTCCGGTCCAGGGAGGACCTGGCTTGGCAGTTCGGGCTGGACTGTTCCCATGAGGCACAGGGTCAAGACTGATTTGCATATGGCCAGGTCTAAACTGGGGTGGCATGGTGAGCAAAAGAATGATGGATTTAACCCAGATCTCTTGACTGGGAGTGAATGTTTTGATTTGTTCTGCATTCCGTCCATCAATTGTGTGTCTTTTGCTTCCTCGCCCTAAGTGCGCCGGGTATGCCCAGACGTGGGTCCCGGGCTCACTGTGCCACTGGATTCAAGCTATCCTGGCTGATGAGGGGTGAAACCCCGAAACCGGTCCTAGGATGCTTGTTTCCGGTCCAGGGAGGACCTGGCTTGGCAGTTCGGGCTGGACTGTTCCCATGAGGCACAGGGTCAAGACTGATTTGCATATGGCCAGGTCTAAACTGGGGTGGCATGGTGAGCAAAAGAATGATGGATTTAACCCAGATCTCTTGACTGGGAGTGAATGTTTTGATTTGTTCTGCATTCCGTCCATCAATTGTGTGTCTTTTGCTTCCTCGCCCTAAGTGCGCCGGGTATGCCCAGACGTGGGTCCCGGGCTCACTGTGCCACTGGATTCAAGCTATCCTGGCTGATGAGGGGTGAAACCCCGAAACCGGTCCTAGGATGCTTGTTTCCGGTCCAGGGAGGACCTGGCTTGGCAGTTCGGGCTGGACTGTTCCCATGAGGCACAGGGTCAAGACTGATTTGCATATGGCCAGGTCTAAACTGGGGTGGCATGGTGAGCAAAAGAATGATGGATTTAACCCAGATCTCTTGACTGGGAGTGAATGTTTTGATTTGTTCTGCATTCCGTCCATCAATTGTGTGTCTTTTGCTTCCTCGCCCTAAGTGCGCCGGGTATGCCCAGACGTGGGTCCCGGGCTCACTGTGCCACTGGATTCAAGCTATCCTGGCTGATGAGGGGTGAAACCCCGAAACCGGTCCTAGGATGCTTGTTTCCGGTCCAGGGAGGGCCTGGCTTGGCAGTTCGGGCTGGACTGTTCCCATGAGGCACAGGGTCAAGACTGATTTGCATATGGCCAGGTCTAAACTGGGGTGGCATGGTGAGCAAAAGAATGATGGATTTAACCCAGATCTCTTGACTGGGAGTGAATGTTTTGATTTGTTCTGCATTCCGTCCATCAATTGTGTGTCTTTTGCTTCCTCGCCCTAAGTGCGCCGGGTATGCCCACACGTGGGTCCCGGGCTCACTGTGCCACTGGATTCAAGCTATCCTGGCTGATGAGGGGTGAAACCCCGAAACCGGTCCTAGGATGCTTGTTTCCGGTCCAGGGAGGACCTGGCTTGGCAGTTCGGTTCTGGACTGTTCCCATGAGGCACAGGGTCAAGACTGATTTGCATATGGCCAGGTCTAAACTAGGGTGGCATGGTGAGCAAAAGAATGATGGATTTACCCAGATCTCTTGACTGGGAGTGAATGTTTTGATTTGTTCTGCATTCCGTCCATCAATTGTGTGTCTTTTGCTTCCTCGCCCTAAGTGCGCCGGGTATGCCCAGACGTGGGTCCTGGGCTCACTGTGCCACTGGATTCAAGCTATCCTGGCTGATAAGGGGTGAAACCCCGAAACCGGTCCTAGGATGCTTGTTTCCGGTCCAGAGAGGACCTGGCTTGGCAGTTCGGGCTGGACTGTTCCCATGAGGCACAGGGTCAAGACTGATTTGCATATGGCCAGGTCTAAACTGGGGTGGCATGGTGAGCAAAAGAATGATGGATTTAACCCAGATCTCTTGACTGGGAGTGAATGTTTTGATTTGTTCTGCATTCCGTCCATCAATTGTGTGTCTTTTGCTTCCTCGCCCTAAGTGCGCCGGGTATGCCCAGACGTGGGTCCCGGGCTCACTGTGCCACTGGATTCAAGCTATCCTGGCTGATGAGGGGTGAAACCCCGAAACCGGTCCTAGGATGCTTGTTTCCGGTCCAGGTAGGACCTGGCTTGGCAGTTTGGGCTGGACTGTTCCCATGAGGCACAGGGTCAAGACTGATTTGCATATGGCCAGGTCTAAACTGGGGTGGCATGGTGAGCAAAAGAATGATGGATTTAACCCAGATCTCTTGACTGGGAGTGAATGTTTTGATTTGTTCTGCATTCCGTCCATCAATTGTGTGTCTTTTGCTTCCTCGCCCTAAGTGCGCCGGGTATGCCCAGACGTGGGTCCCGGGCTCACTGTGCCACTGGATTCAAGCTATCCTGGCTGATGAGGGGTGAAACCCCGAAACCGGTCCTAGGATGCTTGTTTCCGGTCCAGGTAGGACCTGGCTTGGCAGTTTGGGCTGGACTGTTCCCATGAGGCACAGGGTCAAGACTGATTTGCATATGGCCAGGTCTAAACTGGGGTGGCATGGTGAGCAAAAGAATGATGGATTTAACCCAGATCTCTTGACTGGGAGTGAATGTTTTGATTTGTTCTGCATTCCGTCCATCAATTGTGCGCGTTTGCTTCCTCGCACTAAGTGCGCCGGGTATGCCCAGACGTGGGTCCCGGACTCACTGTGCCACTGGATTCAAGCTATCCTGGCTGATGAGGGGTGAAACCCCGAAACCGGTCCTAGGATGCTTGTTTCCGGTCCAGGGAGGACCTGACTTGGCAGTTTGGGCTGGACTGTTCCCATGAGGCACAGGGTCAAGACTGATTTTCATATGGCCAGGTCTATACTGGGGTGGCATGGTGAGCAAAAGAATGATGGATTTAACCCAGATCTCTTGACTGGGAGTGAATGTTTTGATTTGTTCTGCATTCCGTCCATCAATTGTGTGTCTTTTGCTTCCTCGCCCTAAGTGCGCCGGGTATGCCCAGACGTGGGTCCCGGGCTCACTGTGCCACTGGATTCAAGCTATCCTGGCTGATGAGGGGTGAAACCCCGAAACCGGTCCAAGGATGCTTGTTTCCGGTCCAGGGAGGACCTGGCTTGGCAGTTCGGGCTGGACTGTTCCCATGAGGCACAGGGTCAAGACTGATTTGCATATGGCCAGGTCTAAACTGGGGTGGCATGGTGAGCAAAAGAATGATGGATTTAACCCAGATCTCTTGACTGGGAGTGAATGTTTTGATTTGTTCTGCATTCCGTCCATCAATTGTGTGTCTTTTGCTTCCTCGCCCTAAGTGCGCCGGGTATGCCCAGACGTGGGTCCCGGGCTCACTGTGCCACTGGATTCAAGCTATCCTGGCTGATGAGGGGTGAAACCCCGAAACCGGTCCTAGGATGCTTGTTTCCGGTCCAGAGAGGACCTGGCTTGGCAGTTCGGGCTGGACTGTTCCCATGAGGCACAGGGTCAAGACTGATTTGCATATGGCCAGGTCTAAACTGGGGTGGCATGGTGAGCAAAAGAATGATGGATTTAACCCAGATCTCTTGACTGGGAGTGAATGTTTTGATTTGTTCTGCATTCCGTCCATCAATTGTGTGTCTTTTGCTTCCTCGCCCTAAGTGCGCCGGGTATGCCCAGACGTGGGTCCCGGGCTCACTGTGCCACTGGATTCAAGCTATCCTGGCTGATGAGGGGTGAAACCCCGAAACCGGTCCTAGGATGCTTGTTTCCGGTCCAGGGAGGACCTGGCTTGGCAGTTCGGGCTGGACTGTTCCCATGAGGCACAGGGTCAAGACTGATTTTCATATGGCCAGGTCTATACTTGGGTGGCATGGTGAGCAAAAGAATGATGGATTTAACCCAGATCTCTTGACTGGGAGTGAATGTTTTGATTTGTTCTGCATTCCGTCCATCAATTGTTTGTCTTTTGCTTCCTCGCCCTAAGTGCGCCGGGTATGCCCAGACGTGGGTCCTGGGCTCACTGTGCCACTGGATTCAAGCTATCCTGGCTGATGAGGGGTGAAACCCCGAAACCGGTCCTAGGATGCTTGTTTCCGGTCCAGGGAGGACCTGGCTTGGCAGTTCGGGCTGGACTGTTCCCATGAGGCACAGGGTCAAGACTGATTTGCATATGGCCAGGTCTAAACTGGGGTGGCATGGTGAGCAAAAGAATGATGGATTTAACCCAGATCTCTTGACTGGGAGTGAATGTTTTGATTTGTTCTGCATTCCGTCCATCAATTGTGTGTCTTTTGCTTCCTCGCCCTAAGTGCGCCGGGTATGCCCAGACGTGGGTCCCGGGCTCACTGTGCCACTGGATTCAAGCTATCCTGGCTGATGAGGGTTTGAAACCCCGAAACCGGTCCTAGGATGCTTGTTTCTGGTCCAGGGAGGACCTGGCTTGGCAGTTCGGGCTGGACTGTTCCCATGAGGCACAGGGTCAAGACTGATTTGCATATGGCCAGGTCTAAACTGGGGTGGCATGGTGAGCAAAAGAATGATGGATTTAACCCAGATCTCTTGACTGGGAGTGAATGTTTTGATTTGTTCTGCATTCCGTCCATCAATTGTGTGTCTTTTGCTTCCTCGCCCTAAGTGCGCCGGGTATGCCCAGACGTGGGTCCCGGACTCACTGTGCCACTGGATTCAAGCTATCCTGGCTGCTGAGGGGTGAAACCCCAAAACCGGTCCTAGGATGGCTGTTTCCGGTCCAGGGAGGACCTGACTTGGCAGTTTGGGCTGGACTGTTCCCATGAGGCACAGGGTCAAGACTGATTTGCATATGGCCAGGTCTATACTGGGGTGGCATGGTGAGCAAAAGAATGATGGATTTAACCCAGATCTCTTGACTGGGAGTGAATGTTTTGATTTGTTCTGCATTCCGTCCATCAATTGTGTGTCTTTTGCTTCCTCGCCCTAAGTGCGCCGGGTATGCCCAGACGTGGGTCCCGGGCTCACTGTGCCACTGGATTCAAGCTATCCTGGCTGATGAGGGGTGAAACCCCGAAACCGGTCCTAAGGATGCTTGTTTCCGGTCCAGGGAGGACCTGGCTTGGCAGTTCGGGCTGGACTGTTCCCATGAGGCACAGGGTCAAGACTGATTTGCATATGGCCAGGTCTAAACTGGGGTGGCATGGTGAGCAAAAGAATGATGGATTTACCCAGATCTCTTGACTGGGAGTGAATGTTTTGATTTGTTCTGCATTCCGTCCATCAATTGTGTGTCTTTTGCTTCCTCGCCCTAAGTGCGCCGGGTATGCCCAGACGTGGGTCCTGGGCTCACTGTGCCACTGGATTCAAGCTATCCTGGCTGATAAGGGGTGAAACCCCGAAACCGGTCCTAGGATGCTTGTTTCCGGTCCAGAGAGGACCTGGCTTGGCAGTTCGGGCTGGACTGTTCCCATGAGGCACAGGGTCAAGACTGATTTGCATATGGCCAGGTCTAAACTGGGGTGGCATGGTGAGCAAAAGAATGATGTATTTAACCCAGATCTCTTGACTGGGAGTGAATGTTTTGATTTGTTCTGCATTCCGTCCATCAATTGTGTGTCTTTTGCTTCCTCGCCCTAAGTGCGCCAGGTATGCCCAGACGTGGGTCCCGGGCTCACTGTGCCACTGGATTCAAGCTATCCTGGCTGATGAGGGGTGAAACCCCGAAACCGGTCCTAGGATGCTTGTTTCCGGTCCAGGGAGGACCTGGCTTGGCAGTTCGGGCTGGACTGTTCCCATGAGGCACAGGGTCAAGACTGATTTTCATATGGCCAGGTCTATACTTGGGTGGCATGGTGAGCAAAAGAATGATGGATTTAACCCAGATCTCTTGACTGGGAGTGAATGTTTTGATTTGTTCTGCATTCCGTCCATCAATTGTTTGTCTTTTGCTTCCTCGCCCTAAGTGCGCCGGGTATGCCCAGGCGTGGGTCCCGGGCTCACTGTGCCACTGGATTCAAGCTATCCTGGCTGATGAGGGGTGAAACCCCGAAACCGGTCGTAGGATGCTTGTTTCTGGACCAGAGAGGACCTGGCTTGGCAGTTCGGGCTGGACTGTTCCCATGAGGCACAGGGTCAAGACTGATTTGCATATGGCCAGGTCTAAACTGGGGTGGCATGGTGAGCAAAAGAATGATGGATTTAACCCAGATCTCTTGACTGGGAGTGAATGTTTTGATTTGTTCTGCATTCCGTCCATCAATTGTGCGTCTTTTGCTTCCTCGCCCTAAGTGCGCCGGGTATGCCCAGACGTGGGTCCCGGACTCACTGTGCCACTGGATTCAAGCTATCCTGGCTGATGAGGGGTGAAACCCCGAAACCGGTCCTAGGATGCTTGTTTCCGGTCCAGGGAGGACCTGACTTGGCAGTTTGGGCTGGACTGTTCCCATGAGGCACAGGGTCAAGACTGATTTTCATATGGCCAGGTCTATACTGGGGTGGCATGGTGAGCAAAAGAATGATGGATTTAACCCAGATCTCTTGACTGGGAGTGAATGTTTTGATTTGTTCTGCATTCCGTCCATCAATTGTGTGTCTTTTGCTTCCTCGCCCTAAGTGCGCCGGGTATGCCCAGACGTGGGTCCCGGGCTCACTGTGCCACTGGATTCAAGCTATCCTGGCTGATGAGGGGTGAAACCCCGAAACCGGTCCAAGGATGCTTGTTTCCGGTCCAGGGAGGACCTGGCTTGGCAGTTCGGGCTGGACTGTTCCCATGAGGCACAGGGTCAAGACTGATTTGCATATGGCCAGGTCTAAACTGGGGTGGCATGGTGAGCAAAAGAATGATGGATTTAACCCAGATCTCTTGACTGGGAGTGAATGTTTTGATTTGTTCTGCATTCCGTCCATCAATTGTGTGTCTTTTGCTTCCTTGCCCTAAGTGCGCCGGGTATGCCCACACGTGGGTCCCGGGCTCACTGTGCCACTGGATTCAAGCTATCCTGGCTGATGAGGGGTGAAACCCCGAAACCGGTCCTAAGATGCTTGTTTCCGGTCCAGGGAGGACCTGGCTTGGCAGTTCGGTTCTGGACTGTTCCCATGAGGCACAGGGTCAAGACTGATTTGCATATGGCCAGGTCTAAACTGGGGTGGCATGGTGAGCAAAAGAATGATGGATTTACCCAGATCTCTTGACTGGGAGTGAATGTTTTGATTTGTTCTGCATTCCGTCCATCAATTGTGTGTCTTTTGCTTCCTCGCCCTAAGTGCGCCGGGTATGCCCAGACGTGGGTCCTGGGCTCACTGTGCCACTGGATTCAAGCTATCCTGGCTGATAAGGGGTGAAACCCCGAAACCGGTCCTAGGATGCTTGTTTCCGAGTCCAGAGAGGACCTGGCTTGGCAGTTCGGGCTGGACTGTTCCCATGAGGCACAGGGTCAAGACTGATTTGCATATGGCCAGGTCTAAACTGGGGTGGCATGGTGAGCAAAAGAATGATGTATTTAACCCAGATCTCTTGACTGGGAGTGAATGTTTTGATTTGTTCTGCATTCCGTCCATCAATTGTGTGTCTTTTGCTTCCTCGCCCTAAGTGCGCCAGGTATGCCCAGACGTGGGTCCCGGGCTCACTGTGCCACTGGATTCAAGCTATCCTGGCTGATGAGGGGTGAAACCCCGAAACCGGTCCTAGGATGCTTGTTTCCGGTCCAGGGAGGACCTGGCTTGGCAGTTCGGGCTGGACTGTTCCCATGAGGCACAGGGTCAAGACTGATTTTCATATGGCCAGGTCTATACTTGGGTGGCATGGTGAGCAAAAGAATGATGGATTTAACCCAGATCTCTTGACTGGGAGTGAATGTTTTGATTTGTTCTGCATTCCGTCCATCAATTGTTTGTCTTTTGCTTCCTCGCCCTAAGTGCGCCGGGTATGCCCAGACGTGGGTCCTGGGCTCACTGTGCCACTGGATTCAAGCTATCCTGGCTGATGAGGGGTGAAACCCCGAAACCGGTCCTAGGATGCTTGTTTCCGGTCCAGGTAGGACCTGGCTTGGCAGTTTGGGCTGGACTGTTCCCATGAGGCACAGGGTCAAGACTGATTTGCATATGGCCAGGTCTAAACTGGGGTGGCATGGTGAGCAAAAGAATGATGGATTTAACCCAGATCTCTTGACTGGGAGTGAATGTTTTGATTTGTTCTGCATTCCGTCCATCAATTGTGTGTCTTTTGCTTCCTCGCCCTAAGTGCGCCGGGTATGCCCAGACGTGGGTCCCGGGCTCACTGTGCCACTGGATTCAAGCTATCCTGGATGATGAGGGGTGAAACCCCGAAACCGGTCCTAGGATGCTTGTTTCTGGTCCAGAGAGGACCTGGCTTGGCAGTTCGGGCTGGACTGTTCCCATGAGGCACAGGGTCAAGACTGATTTGCATATGGCCAGGTCTAAACTGGGGTGGCATGGTGAGCAAAAGAATGATGGATTTAACCCAGATCTCTTGACTGGGAGTGAATGTTTTGATTTGTTCTGCATTCCGTCCATCAATTGTGCGTCTTTTGCTTCCTCGCCCTAAGTGCGCCGGGTATGCCCAGACGTGGGTCCCGGACTCACTGTGCCACTGGATTCAAGCTATCCTGGCTGATGAGGGGTGAAACCCCGAAACCGGTCCTAGGATGCTTGTTTCCGGTCCAGGGAGGACCTGACTTGGCAGTTTGGGCTGGACTGTTCCCATGAGGCACAGGGTCAAGACTGATTTTCATATGGCCAGGTCTATACTGGGGTGGCATGGTGAGCAAAAGAATGATGGATTTAACCCAGATCTCTTGACTGGGAGTGAATGTTTTGATTTGTTCTGCATTCCGTCCATCAATTGTGTGTCTTTTGCTTCCTCGCCCTAAGTGCGCCGGGTATGCCCAGACGTGGGTCCCGGGCTCACTGTGCCACTGGATTCAAGCTATCCTGGCTGATGAGGGGTGAAACCCCGAAACCGGTCCTAGGATGCTTGTTTCCGGTCCAGGGAGGACCTGGCTTGGCAGTTCGGGCTGGACTGTTCCCATGAGGCACAGGGTCAAGACTGATTTGCATATGGCCAGGTCTAAACTGGGGTGGCATGGTGAGCAAAAGAATGATGGATTTAACCCAGATCTCTTGACTGGGAGTGAATGTTTTGATTTGTTCTGCATTCCGTCCATCAATTGTGTGTCTTTTGCTTCCTCGCCCTAAGTGCGCCGGGTATGCCCAGACGTGGGTCCCGGGCTCACTGTGCCACTGGATTCAAGCTATCCTGGCTGATGAGGGGTGAAACCCCGAAACCGGTCCTAGGATGCTTGTTTCCGGTCCAGGGAGGACCTGGCTTGGCAGTTCGGGCTGGACTGTTCCCATGAGGCACAGGGTCAAGACTGATTTGCATATGGCCAGGTCTAAACTGGGGTGGCATGGTGAGCAAAAGAATGATGGATTTAACCCAGATCTCTTGACTGGGAGTGAATGTTTTGATTTGTTCTGCATTCCGTCCATCAATTGTGTGTCTTTTGCTTCCTCGCCCTAAGTGCGCCGGGTATGCCCAGACGTGGGTCCCGGGCTCACTGTGCCACTGGATTCAAGCTATCCTGGCTGATGAGGGGTGAAACCCCGAAACCGGTCCTAGGATGCTTGTTTCCGGTCCAGGGAGGACCTGGCTTGGCAGTTCGGGCTGGACTGTTCCCATGAGGCACAGGGTCAAGACTGATTTGCATATGGCCAGGTCTAAACTGGGGTGGCATGGTGAGCAAAAGAATGATGGATTTAACCCAGATCTCTTGACTGGGAGTGAATGTTTTGATTTGTTCTGCATTCCGTCCATCAATTGCGTGTCTTTTGCTTCCTCGCCCTAAGTGCGCCGGGTATGCCCAGACGTGGGTCCCGGGCTCACTGTGCCACTGGATTCAAGCTATCCTGGCTGATGAGGGGTGAAACCCCGAAACCGGTCCTAGGATGCTTGTTTCTGGTCCAGAGAGGACCTGGCTTGGCAGTTCGGGCTGGACTGTTCCCATGAGGCACAGGGTCAAGACTGATTTGCATATGGCCAGGTCTAAACTGGGGTGGCATGGTGAGCAAAAGAATGATGGATTTAACCCAGATCTCTTGACTGGGAGTGAATGTTTTGATTTGTTCTGCATTCCGTCCATCAATTGTGTGTCTTTTGCTTCCTCGCCTTAAGTGCGCCGGGTATGCCCAGACGTGGGTCCCGGGCTCACTGTGCCACTGGATTCAAGCTATCCTGGCTGATGAGGGGTGAAACCCTGAAACCGGTCCTAGGATGCTTGTTTCCGGTACAGAGAGGACCTGGCCTGGCAGTTCGGGCTGGACTGTTCCCATGAGGCACAGGGTCAAGAGTGATTTGCATATGGCCAGGTCTAAACTGGGGTGGCATGGTGAGCAAAAGAATGATGGATTTAACCCAGATCTCTTGACTGGGAGTGAATGTTTTGATTTGTTCTGCATTCCGTCCATCAATTGTGTGTCTTTTGCTTCCTCGCCCTAAGTGCGCCGGGTATGCCCAGACGTGGGTCCCGGGCTCACTGTGCCACTGGATTCAAGCTATCCTGGCTGATGAGGGTGAAACCCCGAAACCGGTCCTAGGATGCTTGTTTCCGGTCCAGGGAGGACCTGGCTTGGCAGTTCGGGCTGGACTGTTCCCATGAGGCACAGGGTCAAGACTGATTTGCATATGGCCAGGTCTAAACTGGGGTGGCATGGTGAGCAAAAGAATGATGGATTTAACCCAGATCTCTTGACTGGGAGTGAATGTTTTGATTTGTTCTGCATTCCGTCCATCAATTGTGTGTCTTTTGCTTCCTCGCCCTAAGTGCGCCGGGTATGCCCAGACGTGGGTCCCGGGCTCACTGTGCCACTGGATTCAAGCTATCCTGGCTGATGAGGGGTGAAACCCCGAAACCGGTCCAAGGATGCTTGTTTCCGGTCCAGGGGGGACCTGGCTTGGCAGTTCGGGCTGGACTGTTCCCATGAGGCACAGGGTCAAGACTGATTTGCATATGGCCAGGTCTAAACTGGGGTGGCATGGTGAGCAAAAGAATGATGGATTTAACCCAGATCTCTTGACTGGGAGTGAATGTTTTGATTTGTTCTGCATTCCGTCCATCAATTGTGTGTCTTTTGCTTCCTTGCCCTAAGTGCGCCGGGTATTCCCACACGTGGGTCCCGGGCTCACTGTGCCACTGGATTCAAGCTATCCTGGCTGATGAGGGGTGAAACCCCGAAACCGGTCCTAAGATGCTTGTTTCCGGTCCAGGGAGGACCTGGCTTGGCAGTTCGGTTCTGGACTGTTCCCATGAGGCACAGGGTCAAGACTGATTTGCATATGGCCAGGTCTAAACTGGGGTGGCATGGTGAGCAAAAGAATGATGGATTTACCCAGATCTCTTGACTGGGAGTGAATGTTTTGATTTGTTCTGCATTCCGTCCATCAATTGTGTGTCTTTTGCTTCCTCGCCCTAAGTGCGCCGGGTATGCCCAGACGTGGGTCCTGGGCTCACTGTGCCACTGGATTCAAGCTATCCTGGCTGATAAGGGGTGAAACCCCGAAACCGGTCCTAGGATGCTTGTTTCCGGTCCAGAGAGGACCTGGCTTGGCAGTTCGGGCTGGACTGTTCCCATGAGGCACAGGGTCAAGACTGATTTGCATATGGCCAGGTCTAAACTGGGGTGGCATGGTGAGCAAAAGAATGATGTATTTAACCCAGATCTCTTGACTGGGAGTGAATGTTTTGATTTGTTCTGCATTCCGTCCATCAATTGTGTGTCTTTTGCTTCCTCGCCCTAAGTGCGCCAGGTATGCCCAGACGTGGGTCCCGGGCTCACTGTGCCACTGGATTCAAGCTATCCTGGCTGATGAGGGGTGAAACCCCGAAACCGGTCCTAGGATGCTTGTTTCCGGTCCAGGGAGGACCTGGCTTGGCAGTTCGGGCTGGACTGTTCCCATGAGGCACAGGGTCAAGACTGATTTTCATATGGCCAGGTCTATACTTGGGTGGCATGGTGAGCAAAAGAATGATGGATTTAACCCAGATCTCTTGACTGGGAGTGAATGTTTTGATTTGTTCTGCATTCCGTCTATCAATTGTTTGTCTTTTGCTTCCTCGCCCTAAGTGCGCCGGGTATGCCCAGACGTGGGTCCTGGGCTCACTGTGCCACTGGATTCAAGCTATCCTGGCTGATGAGGGGTGAAACCCCGAAACTGGTCCTAGGATGCTTGTTTCCGGTCCAGGTAGGACCTGGCTTGGCAGTTTGGGCTGGACTGTTCCCATGAGGCACAGGGTCAAGACTGATTTGCATATGGCCAGGTCTAAACTGGGGTGGCATGGTGAGCAAAAGAATGATGGATTTAACCCAGATCTCTTGACTGGGAGTGAATGTTTTGATTTGTTCTGCATTCCGTCCATCAATTGTGTGTCTTTTGCTTCCTCGCCCTAAGTGCGCCGGGTATGCCCAGACGTGGGTCCCGGGCTCAGTGTGCCACTGGATTCAAGCTATCCTGGATGATGAGGGGTGAAACCCCGAAACCGGTCCTAGGATGCTTGTTTCTGGTCCAGAGAGGACCTGGCTTGGCAGTTCGGGCTGGACTGTTCCCATGAGGCACAGGGTCAAGACTGATTTGCATATGGCCAGGTCTAAACTGGGGTGGCATGGTGAGCAAAAGAATGATGGATTTAACCCAGATCTCTTGACTGGGAGTGAATGTTTTGATTTGTTCTGCATTCCGTCCATCAATTGTGCGTCTTTTGCTTCCTCGCCCTAAGTGCGCCGGGTATGCCCAGACTCCGGTCCCGGACTCACTGTGCCACTGGATTCAAGCTATCCTGGCTGATGAGGGGTGAAACCCCGAAACCGGTCCTAGGATGCTTGTTTCCGGTCCAGGGAGGACCTGACTTGGCAGTTTGGGCTGGACTGTTCCCATGAGGCACAGGGTCAAGACTGATTTTCATATGGCCAGGTCTATACTGGGGTGGCATGGTGAGCAAAAGAATGATGGATTTAACCCAGATCTCTTGACTGGGAGTGAATGTTTTGATTTGTTCTGCATTCCGTCCATCAATTGTGTGTCTTTTGCTTCCTCGCCCTAAGTGCGCCGGGTATGCCCAGACGTGGGTCCCGGGCTCACTGTGCCACTGGATTCAAGCTATCTTGGCTGATGAGGGGTGAAACCCCGAAACCGGTCCTAGGATGCTTGTTTTCGGTCCAGGTAGGACCTGGCTTGGCAGTTTGGGCTAGACTGTTCCCATGAGGCACAGGGTCAAGACTGATTTGCATATGGCCAGGTCTAAACTGGGGTGGCATGGTGAGCAAAAGAATGATGGATTTAACCCAGATCTCTTGACTGGGAGTGAATGTTTTGATTTGTTCTGCATTCCGTCCATCAATTGTGTGTCTTTTGCTTCCTCGCCCACAGTGCGCCGGGTATGCCCAGACGTGGGTCCCGGGCTCACTGTGCCACTGGATTCAAGCTATCCTGACTGATGAGGGGTGAAACCCCGAAACCGGTCCTAGGATGCTTGTTTCCGGTCCAGAGAGGACCTGGCTTGGCAGTTCGGGCTGGACTGTTCCCATGAGGCACAGGGTCAAGACTGATTTGCATATGGCCAGGTCTAAACTGGGGTGGCATGGTGAGCAAAAGAATGATGGATTTAACCCAGATCTCTTGACTGGGAGTGAATGTTTTGATTTGTTCTGCATTCCGTCCATCAATTGTGTGTCTTTTGCTTCCTCGCCCTAAGTGCGCCCGGGTATGCCCAGACGTGGGTCCCGGGCTCACTGTGCCACTGGATTCAAGCTATCTTGGCTGATGAGGGGTGAAACCCCGAAACCGGTCCTAGGATGCTTGTTTTCGGTCCAGGTAGGACCTGGCTTGGCAGTTTGGGCTAGACTGTTCCCATGAGGCACAGGGTCAAGACTGATTTGCATATGGCCAGGTCTAAACTGGGGTGGCATGGTGAGCAAAAGAATGATGGATTTAACCCAGATCTCTTGACTGGGAGTGAATGTTTTGATTTGTTCTGCATTCCGTCCATCAATTGTGTGTCTTTTGCTTCCTCGCCCTAAGTGCGCCGGGTATGCCCAGACGTGGGTCCCGGGCTCACTGTGCCACTGGATTCAAGCTATCCTGGCTGATGAGGGGTGAAACCCCGAAACCGGTCCGAGGATGCTTGTTTCTGGTCCAGGGAGGACCTGGCTTGGCAGTTCGGGCTGGACTGTTCCCATGAGGCACAGGGTCAAGACTGATTTGCATATGGCCAGGTCTAAACTGGGGTGGCATGGTGAGCAAAAGAATGATGGATTTAACCCAGATCTCTTGACTGGGAGTGAATGTTTTGATTTGTTCTGCATTCCGTCCATCAATTGCGTGTCTTTTGCTTCCTCGCCCTAAGTGCGCCGGGTATGCCCAGACGTGGGTCCCGGGCTCACTGTGCCACTGGATTCAAGCTATCCTGGCTGATGAGGGGTGAAACCCCGAAACCGGTCCTAGGATGCTTGTTTCTGGTCCAGAGAGGACCTGGCTTGGCAGTTCGGGCTGGACTGTTACCATGAGGCACAGGGTCAAGACTGATTTGCATATGGCCAGGTCTAAACTGGGGTGGCATGGTGAGCAAAAGAATGATGGATTTAACCCAGATCTCTTGACTGGGAGTGAATGTTTTGATTTGTTCTGCATTCCGTCCATTAATTGTGTGTCTTTTGCTTCCTCGCCCTAAGTGCGCCGGGTATGCCCAGACGTGGGTCCCGGGCTCACTGTGCCACTGGATTCAAGCTATCCTGGCTGATGAGGGGTGAAACCCTGAAACCGGTCCTAGGATGCTACTGGACTGTTCCCATGAGGCACAGGGTCAAGACTGATTTGCATATGGCCAGGTCTAAACTGGGGTGGCATGGTGAGCAAAAGAATGATGGATTTAACCCAGATCTCTTGACTGGGAGTGAATGTTTTGATTTGTTCTGCATTTTGTCCATCAATTGTGTGTCTTTTGCTTCCTCGCCCTAAGTGTGCCGGGTATGCACAGACGTGGGTCCCGGGCTCACTGTGCCACTGGATTCAAGCTATCCTGGCTGATGAGGGGTGAAAACCCGAAACCGGTCCTAGGATGCTTGTTTCCGGTCCAGGGAGGGCCTGGCTTGGCAGTTCGGGCTGGACTGTTCCCATGAGGCACAGGGTCAAGACTGATTTGCATATGGCCAGGTCTAAACTGGGGTGGCATGGTGAGCAAAAGAATGATGGATTTAACCCAGATCTCTTGACTGGGAGTGAATGTTTTGATTTGTTCTGCATTCCGTCCATCAATTGTGTGTCTTTTGCTTCCTCGCCCTAAGTGCGCCGGGTATGCCCAGACGTGGGTCCCGGGCTCACTGTGCCACTGGATTCAAGCTATGCTGGCTGATGAGGGGTGAAACCCCGAAACCGCTCCTAGGATGCTTGTTTCTGGTCCAGGGAGGACCTGGCTTGGCAGTTCGGGCTGGACTGTTCCCATGAGGCACAGGGTCAAGACTGATTTGCATTAGGCCAGGTCTAAACTGGGGTGGCATGGTGAGCAAAAGAAAGATGGATTTAACCCAGATCTCTTGACTGGGAGTGAATGTTTTGATTTGTTCTGCATTCCGTCCATCAATTGTGTGTCTTTTGCTTCCTTGCCCGATGTGTTCTGCTGAGCATATCTGCGAAGTTGTTGTCCACCCCTGGTAGGTATTCTACTAGGAGGTGGATTTTGTGATGTGTGGCCCAGTGGTAGATGTGCTCTGCTAAGAAAGTTCCCTGCACCCCTCGTTTTTTAACATAATGCATTGCAGTCATGTTGTCTGTGCGCAAAATAACTACCTTGTAGTGTAGATGATTGTGAAGGGCTTTGAGAGCTGGTTGAATTGCTTGAAGCTCCAGATGATTGATGTGTAAGCGTTGTGATGTTGACCATAGACCATGTACTGTGACATCCTGCATATGTGTCCCCAACCCTGAAGGGATGCTTCTGTGGTCACTGTGACATGCAGAATTGGGGCTTTGAATGGCTGACCCTGCAACAGATTGTTGCTGTTCCACCACTACACAGAGCAATGGATCGCTGGCCCTACCAACACTAGATCATGTAGATGTCCCTCAGCTTGAGACCATTGTGTTTGCAGAGTGCGTTGAAGAAGACGCATATGTAAATGAGCATGTGGAACTATGGCTATGCATGATGCCATCATCCCAAGGAAACTCATGAATGTTTTTACAGTAACTTGATGATGTGGGTGAAAGAGGCAATGCAAGCTGGATCTTTTGCACTCTTACTGGACTGGGGTAGGCTTTGCCTGTGACTGAGTTTAAGGTTGCACCTAAGAATGGTTGTATTTGCAGTGGCTGAAGGTGAGATCTGGTTATGTTGAGTTTAAACCCTAATTTGTGAAAAAGGTTGATTACCTGTTATGTGCCCTGTAGACACTGTTGTTTGCTTGGACTTTTGATGAGCCAATCATCTAGATAGGGGAAAACAAGCATGTCCCCCTTCTGAGATGAGCAGCCACCACTGCCAGGCATTTGGTGAATACCCTTGGCGCTGTAGTTACTCCAAATGGTAACACCTTGAATTGGTAGTGCTGTCCGTTGACCTGAAAACGAAGATAGCGGCGCTGTGCTGGATGTATAGGTATATGTAAATAGGCGACTTTGAGGTCGTACTGACATAAAATCTCTCAGCTGCAGTAATGGCATTACATCTTGTAGTGTGACCATGTGAAAATGTTCTAAAAAGATGTAGCTGTTCAGTGTCCTGAGGTCTAGAATAGGCCTTCATTTTTTGGCCTTTTTGGGAATGAGGAAATATAGTGAGTATACTCTGTATCCTTGGTATTGTTTTGGAACTATTTCTATAGTATCCTTTTGAAGGAGAGCTTGAAGCTCCTGTTGGAGGTGTGTTAGATGTTGTGCTGACATATTTTGGGTCCTTGTTGATATTGTGATAGTTGTGTCTTCTAGACAATACCCGTCTTTGATGATTAAGAGAACCCACCGATCTGTGGTAATTTGTATCCATTGTTGGAGGTAGTGTTTTAGTCTCCCCCCTACGTGGAGGGGGTGGCTTAGTTGGTCATTGCTTGGCATGTGTGGTTGGTTTGGATATGGATCCATGATCTCTACCTCTATTGTTTTTGTAGTGGGGCCTATAGGAGGATCTCTTGGAATATTGTGCCTGATAGGAACCCTGTGTTGAAAGGTTTAAAGGGTGCCTATGGACTTGGCAATGTCTGTGTCTTTTTTTAATTTCTCAAGCATCTTATCTGCCTGTGGTCCAAAGAAATTTTGGCCATCAAAAGGTAAATTTAAAAGTTGCTGTTGGACCTCTGGCATAAACCATGATACCCTAAGCCATGCGTGGCGTCTGATGAGTATGCTGTTGTTTATTTCTCTGGCGCTTGTGTCAGCAGAGTCTAGCGCACACTGTATAGTGGCATTGAATATGACCGTACCTTCCTCCACTAATTGAGTTCCTCTGTTGCGATACTGGTCTAGAAGGTGTTGCAGTATTTCCTGCATTTAATCCCACTATGCCTAAAAGTTCCCATGCTAACTGCTTGTCCCCTATTGTCCAAGAAGGAACAGAGAAGTCTAAGTGCGTGGCCTTGGACACCTATCTCTATCAGCCGCTGGTTAAGTATCACATGACTGTCTGTGTCGAAGGCTGTGGATAGGTCCAAAAGGTCCACCGGAGCCTTCCCTTCATGGTCCAAGATGTCTCTACCCTCTGCTGAAACTGCTACCAGCTCAGTTTTGGTGCTGTGGGCTTCCTAAAGCCAAACTGGACTGGGTCCAGGGTGTAATTCTGGTCCAGATAGGTGGAAGGAGAGATGTTAAGATGTTTTTCTAGAACTTTAGCTAGAATAGGTAGTCTGGAAATAGGGCGATAATTTGTTTAATCATAAGGGGCAAGAGTAGATTTTTTTAGAAGCCTTTTCCTTTCTACACGGAAGAATCCAGATTTTAAGACATTGTTGAACAGCAGGAGAAGAGAGGGTGCGAGAAAATCAGCTATCTCATTTAGGACTTTAGTGGGACAGGGATCTGAGGGGGCTCCAGATTTAGTTTGTTTTAGAAGTTCTTTGAGGTGATCACTGGTGATTGTAGGAAACTCGCCTATGACTGGGCGCCCAGCTTCCCGGAGAGGTGGGGGGGCCATAGGGGTCATTCCCTTTGCCGAGGTTAATGTCCCTGTAGATCGTCTACAACTTATTGCGAAAGAATTTGGCTAAATTCTCACACAGCTCTAGTAGAGGGAGCTGAAACTGTAGTCGGAGGAGTGGAGAGGCCACTTGCTTCCCTGCTGCATCATATTTTCTACTTTCTTACTCTGTGGGTGGGACATCTCCAGTACCTTGCGAGTGTGCCCTCTTTTTAGCAGTGTGGTCAACTAACGAGTCAGGGAGCACCTGTCCTTTAATATAGGTGAGGTCCAATGGACACACCTTATATATTTTTTTCCACTCTTGGGGTGATTACTCTAGATTTTACTGGCTGTTTGAAAATCTCTGTTGTGGACTTGAGCGGGCCCTTTAGCATTGACAGAGACTGTATCGTTCTGTGCGATGTATTGAGTGTCTCCACTAAAAAATCTTCCTCTTGTTCCAGAGTGTGTAGGTCTACTGTATGGTAGCATGCTGCCCTACTAATGACCTAATGGTATGATGTGGCATCATCTTGGGGTGATGGTTTTGCGGGATGTAGGTCTGGCTCTGTGTCTTCTATTGGTTCTGCCTCATAATCCTTCCAAGGATCCCCTATATTATATGGGTCCTGTTGGTGTTCCAGAAAATGTTACCTCCACCCCTGTATCACCACTGCCTGTTTATGAGTGTGCGGGTGATGAGTGCAGTAGTTCAGAAGGCAGGTGCTCTGGTGACTGCTGGTGAATTGGTGAAAGTGCCAGTGGTTGTAACACTGGTAGTGTAGGAAGAGGAGATACTGGCTTGAAAGAAGGTGGAGGAGGAGAAGTAGGAAGGAAAAGAAGAGGGCTTGTGCCTCTGTCCTTTCTCTTTTTCTTGTGAGGTCTGGGCGGATCTGATTCCATGATCTCTTCTTCAAAGGTTTTCTTCCTTGTTGAAAGTGCCAGTGAAATCTCTGGAGGCGGCTTTGCCCCTACTTTCCCATGGTCAGGATGAATAAATATAGTTTTTTGTCCTTTGTCTAATTTATCTTGAAGCTTTTTAAGAATTGCTTGTAGGGGCTGTTGTTTAGGCTCCAACACAGTCTTTGTGGCCTTTGGCGCCAATGTTATTTTCGGTGCTGAAATGGTACTACCCTCAGGTAAAGATTTTGAGTGCCGTCTCAGCGCCAAAGGTGTTTGGGGAGATTTCGGTGCCGAAGGAGTCTTGGGAGGTTTCAGCGTCATAGGCGTTTTCGATACTACTGGTGCCTGTTTCGGCTCCACTGCCTTATGGTTTGTGGATTCTCTTTTTTTGGTGCCAGCACCGACTAAAAACTGAGGGCTTTAAACTTCGACAGCTGTCGATTGTTTAGCAGGCAAAGGGACGTGGGTCTGCTCCTGAGCCTGTTTTTAGAGACCACCATGAACCGAGGGCAGTGGGTTTCGTGGGCCGCTTTAGTTTCTTTCATTGACTTTGTTGGGGTATGGAAGGCAATACACCGGTGGAGAAAGAAAACGGTGCTGGAAAGGCCTCGTGGCAGAACTCAAGCTTTGTTCCGGAGCTGCGAGATTGACGTCTAAACCTGATGGCGGAAAAAAACAATCTAACAAAGGAGCCGATGAATATGTGCAGGAGGAGTCACTATACCTTGTGACTCGAAGAACTTCTTAGAAGAAAAACAACTTGTAAACGTCCGAGCCCAACACTAGATGGTAGGAATATGCTAAGCATATGTATTTACAGCCAAGGCATGCTACTAATATGTTTTTTTGTAAAGAATTGGGTGCTGTTAAAGGCTTTTCCCCACAAAATTGAGCTTATAGAGTCTCCTGTTAGATACAAACTCAGAGATGTACCTTTAAGTGCTAGGAAGGACCTTACCTTGCAATTGCTACAGGATGATGTGGTTATAGAAGCGGTGGATGCTTCTGAATGGGTATCACCCATCTTTTGGTGAAGAAGTCTGGTTTGTTAAGATTATGTTCCTATTTGAGATCCCTAAAAAAACAGAATATAGTAAATTGTCATGCCCATCCCAAAATCCATGAGGTGCTAGCACAACTGGAACGAGCAATTTTTTTCGTCACTGAATATAAAATCTGCATATCATCAAATCGAATTGGAAGAGAGTTGTACACATCTAACAACATTTATCCCTCTTGATGGGTCTTTCAGATATATTAGGATGCCTTTTGTATTAGCATCATCTGCATTGGTCTTTCAAAAACTTATGTTTAATCTGTTTGAGGGTACTGATGGTGTCAGGACTACATATTAATATATGCTGACATGGTTGATTCACATAATCACAGGCTTTCCAAGGTTTTGCAGATTCTACATGATAGAGGAATGACATTACAAATGGAAAAGTGTAAGATCTTAACTCAAGAGGTTGAATATCTTGGTCATGTGATTTTGGGAAAAGGCATTCTCCTAAACAAAGCTTGCTTCAGGCTGTTGAATCGTTATTTATTCCCACTGATAAAGATCAATTTCGATCTGATCTGGGGTTGTGTTAGTTTTATTCCAGATTTGTTAATGGGTTTTCCCGAATAGCTTTACCACTCAGACAACTTCTTAAGCAGTCTATTATGAATTCTACCCCATTATTTCCATTTAATCATAAATTGCATTGTGTCGCTTATGTTGATGACAGTGCTGAAAGACCTGGAGCCATGTTGAATCAGAAGGGTCATATGGGTGAAAAAAATGTGGCTTTTGCTTCCAGTTGCAGAGTCTAGATATTCCACTATTGAGTGGGAGGCCGTATCATGTGCTTCGGCTGTTGAGCATTTTAAGACGTATTTGTGAGGAAAAGCCCTTTACTATTAAGACTGATCATAAACAGTTATTGGCTTTTGCTTAACTGCAATGGTACATGGAAAGCATCTGCTCACTTAGTAAGGATTGTATCTAAAATGTATGAGTATAATTTTAAGGCTAGTTATATCCCAGGATATTGTAATGTTATCACTGATTGCTTTTCAAGACTACCTATTGGTGATGATGTCAAAGTTGAATCTGAAGTAATTGAAGAATGTGTGGTTGCATAAGTGATTGATGTTTTAATGTTGTGTGAGAATGAGTTGTCTATTGAGAGTTGGATGGAGGGTTGTAAAGCTGATGATGATCTGTGCAGAGTTCGTGATTTCACCAATAAAGGGTGGCTTAGAGAAAGGCTACTCCCTCCTGTTATGCAAGTGTTTTGTAAAGTTAAGAGATGTGATTTCTGGTTCTGATGGTATTGTCTTAAAGGAGGATTGCATTATTCCCCCCAAAAGTATTCGCCAAACCATTAGTGAGTCGGCTCATTCAGGACACCTGTCTCACTAACAAGAGAGTTAGAGAAATATTTTGGTGGCCATATATGGAGGGTTTTGTTAAACAGTGTACGATATGTATGAATTCTGACAAATCCATTATTGCCAGTACGGTTAATTTTTGTCTTTCTCAATTTCCCAAACGGCCTCGGGAGAAATTAGCTTTGGACTTATTGGGTCTTTATGATGATTTCTCTCAGCGTAAAGTTTATGCGTTTGTTCTTATTATTACTCCAAGTGCGTTGAAATCAAGTGGACATTTCAACCTACCACTGTCATTCAGTATCTCACAGAATGCTTCGCGAGGTTTGCCCTGTAGTGTTGTTACCAACAATAGTATGCAGTTTACCTCCTTGAAATTAAAGAAATTTTTCACGTACAGGAACATTTTTCATAAGACTGCACTTTATTCTCCCAATATGAATAGTTTCGTGGAAACGTTCAAGAGTCATTGTGGAGGGTGTCCGAGTCGCTTTAGCTAGTAAAATTGATGTTAAGGACTTAGTTGCTAAAAAAAAAAAACAAGCATTGGCATAGCCAATAGGTCTCGCCTTTGGGGCCTTATAAGTGTTTAGCCAGAGCTATTGACTTTGCCAATGTCTTCAAGCTGTGCTGTAGAGAAGTGTGGCTGCTGTGCGGCATGCTGAAAAGTTATAATAAAGTGTCAGAAGCATTTTTGTTACTTTATATATGACCAAGAAGGCATTATGTAAAACTGAACGACCATATTAAAAAAGTATTTACAATAAAAAATTTCTTCAGTTTTCTTTTGTTCTTGCAATGCTGGCAATGGTTGTTTGTTAAAGCTTTTTTTTTGAGGGGGCATAAACAATCGGAGGGTGAAGGTTGGGAACTAGTACCTGTATTATAACACTAGCAGCGGCCAGACGCTAGGGGAGAATCAACAGATGCCAGATTCCGAGAGCAGGCTGAGGTGGTGCTGAGTGATGCTGAGGTGGTAGTGGTGGTGGTGGTGGTGACTGTTGCGGAGACGATGCTGAGGTGATGCTGAATGATACTCAGGTGTTACTGAGTGATACTGCTGTGGTGCTGAGTCATGCTGTGGTGGTGCTGAGTGATATTGTCTTGGCGCTGAGTGATATTGTCTTGGCGCTGAGTGATGCTGTGGTGGTGCTGAGTGATGCTGTGGCGACGCTGAGTGATGCTGTGGTGGCGCTGAGTGATGCTGTGGCGGCGCTGAGTGATGCTGTGGCGGCCCTGAGTGATGCTGTGGCAGCGGTGAGCGATGCTGTGGCGGTAGTGAGCGATGCAGTGGCGGTGCTGAGCGATGCTGTGGCGGCGCTGAGCGATGCTGTGGCGGCGCTGAGCGATGCTGTGGTGGCGCTGAGCGATGCTGTGGTGGCGCTGAGCGATGCTGTGGTGGCTCTGATTGATGCTGTGGTTGCGCTGAGTGATGCTGTGGTGTTGCCGAGTGAGAGATAGAGTGAAGATATAATGCCCAATTAGAGAGGGTGGTGAGAGAGAAAGAGAGAGAAAGGGTGTACATAGAATAAAGAGTGGAGCGGGATAGAGAGAGAGAAAGAAGGGGAGAGAGAGTGAATGAAGGAGTTTGAAAGAGAAACAGATAAAGGGGTGAGAGAGAATGAAAGGCTAAAAAGATAGAGAGGGGAGAATTAATTAAGTAGAGAGAGAATTAGAGAGGGGAGAGAGAAGGAGAGAGACAATGAGAGTGGGGGTGTGGAGTTTAAATAGAGTGAAGAAGTGACGCGGAAAAGTAACCTTAAATATAGCTTTGTGCTTTGCGCGAATAAATATAAAAAAAAAAAAGTGAGAGACAAAAATACTGGTAATTAGGCTGTGACTCCCAATATAAAACAAATAGCGATATAAGGTGAAATCAACCCACCGAGCAATATTTCTAACTAGACAAAAAAAAGCTTGCATTTCAATGCTAATCGCTGTTGTTTTCATGTGACTGTAGTCCAGGGCCCTCAGTTGGTAATGTGAGCTGCTGCTGCGATTGAAACATCAGAGTCCAGAGAGTTAATGAGCCATGACGAGGAAATGAGGAAGAGATAGGAAGCCAGATGCCAGCTGCGCGTGCACGCCATCGTGAACTCAAGCTGGTCGCCAGCCGAAAGCCAGTGTTTGCACTTCAAAACCCGCTTACTAAAACTCTCGGCCAGACCAGCGCAAGCGCTGGTGCAGGCCGAGACCTAAAAATATGCGCTTATTATACTTCTCCTAATTCTGTTCCTGGATTTTTAGGTCTCGGCCTGCACCAGCGATTGCGCTGGTCTGGCCGAGAGTTTTAGTAAGCGGGTTTTGGAAGTGCAAACACTGGCTTTCGGCTGGCGACCAGCTTGAGTTCACGATGGCGTGCACGCGCAGCTGGCATCTGGGTTTCCTATCTCTTCCTCATTTCCTCGTCATGGCTCATTAACTCTCTGGACTCTGATGTTTCAATCGCAGCAGCAGCAGCTCACATTACCAACTGAGGGCCCTGGACTACAGTCACATGAAAAACAACAGCGATTAGCATTGAAATGCAAGCTTTTTTGTCTAGTTAGAAATATTGCTTCGGTGGGTTGATTTCACCTTATATCGCTATTTGTTTTATATTGGGAGTCACAGCCTAATTACCAGTATTTGTGTCTCTCACTGTTTTTTTTACATATTTATTCGCGCAAAGCACAAAGCTATATTTAAGGTTACTTTTTCCGCGTCACTTCTTCACTCTATTTAAACTCCACACCCCACTCTTATTGTCTCTCTCCTTCTCTCTCTCTCTCCCTCTCTAATTCTCTCTCTACTTAATTAACTCTCCCCTCTCTATCTTTTTTAGCCTTTCATTCTCTCACCCCTTTATCTGTTTCTCTTTCAAACTCCTTCATTCACTCTCTCTCTCCCCTTCTTTCTCTCTCTCTATCCCGCTCCACTCTTTATTCTATGTACACCCTTTTTCTCTCTTTCTCTCTCACCACCCTCTCTAATTGGGCATTATATCTTCACTCTATCTCTCACTCGGCAACACCACAGCATCACTCAGCGCAACCACAGCATCAATCAGAGCCAGCACAGCATCAATCAGAGCCAGCACAGCATCACTCAGCACCAACACAGCATCTCTCAACGCCATCACAGCATCTCTCAACGCCATCACAGCATCGCTCAGCGCCGCCACAGCATCGCTCAGCGCCGCCACAGCATCGCTCAGCGCCACCACAGCATCGCTCAGCGCCGCCACAGCATCGCTCACCGCCGCCACAGCATCGCTCAGCGCCCGCCACAGCATCGCTCAGCGCCCGCCACAGCATCGCTCAGCGCCCGCCACAGCATCGCTCAGCGCCCGCCACAGCATCGCTCAGCGCCAAGAGAATATCACTCAGCACCACCACAGCATCACTCAGGCCAAGACAATATCACTCAGCACCACCACAGCATCACTCAGCGCCAAGACAATATCACTCAGCAACACCTGAGTATCATTCAGCATCACCTCAGCATCGTCTCCGCAACAGTCACCACCACCACTACCACCTCAGCATCAATCAGCACCACCTCAGCCTGCTCTCGGAATCTGGCATCTGTTGATTCCCCCCTAGCGTCTGGCCGCTGCTAGTGTTATAATACAGGTACTAGTTCCCAACCTTCACCCTCCGATTGTTTATGCCCCCTCAAAAAAAAAAGCTTTAACAAACAACCATTGCAATAGGCAGAAAAAAGTTGCCAGCATTGCAAGAACAAAAGAAAACTGTGGAAATTTTTTATTGTAAATACTTTTTTTAATATGGTCGTTCAGTTTTACATAATGCCTTCTTGGTCATATATAAAGTAACAAAAATGCTTCTGACACTTTTTTATTATAACTTTTCAGCATGCCGCTACAGCAGCCACACTTCTCTACAGCACAGCTTGAAGACATTGGCAAAGTCAATAGCTCTGGCTAAACACTTATAAGGCCCCAAAGGCGAGACCTATTGGCTATGCCAATGCTTGTTCTATGTTGAAATAATACGCATTATTGATCTCAAAGGGATATATGTCAAGGCTAAAACCAATGTTATTGAAAACTGTCGCGAAAATGTGAATGACATCAAGACAAACAAGATTAAGCTTTCAATGGGAGATTTTAAAATAAAATGACAATGTCTTGTTAAAAAAGCATTTGCAATGCAATAGGTCTCGCATTTACGCGTGTGTGAGCTATTGGCATTGTAAATGACAATGCCTTTTATTTATGTTTTGGTTTTTAAAACATAAATAAACAGCATGGTCATTTACAATGCCAATAGCTCACACACGCGTAAATGCGAGACCCATTGCATTGCAAATGCTTGTTTAAAATCTATAGGAAAGTAGGATCTGCTTCTTATGGTTACCCCCACTTTTTGCTTCATGTTACACTGTTTTTGACTAGTCTGACTGGGATCCTGCTAATCAGAACCCCAGTCTATCTGCTTTCTCCCTAAACTGTTATGTCATGTACTTAGGTACACTCCAGATTGGATACTGGGGTACCCTTGTCAGTCCCTAGTATATGGTACCCATGTACCCAGGGCATGGGTACCCCAGAAGCCTCCATGGGCTGAAGCATGCATTATGCCACCCATGAGAGGCCATGCAAAATGGATCTACCGGCCTGCCATTGCAGCCTGTGTATGTTGGTGCATGCACCACTTACTTAAGATATAGGTTTACTATATCTAAGGGTCACTACACTTAAAACCTATAAGTCACCCCTCTGGCAGGCCTTGACAATCCTGATGGCATGGTGCTTGGTTCTAAGTGAGAGGGTGCCACTGCATGAGCAGGACACCCCTGCAGCCTACGGAGTCCATTCTCCTGCATTGTTAGTGCTGCAGCCATTTACGACATATAGAGTGGCATTATGCGACTGCGTGTTGACCAACCCTAAAACGGCTGAAAGTAACCCTATTGTGTTTGGTGTCAAACATTGTGGAATCATACCCCCCACACCGGTGTGGGAGGTATGATTCCACCCCTCAGAAACAAGCTCTGTGAGGTCCCTGGTGTTCCCGGTACTAGCCTTCTAGTCCCGGGCAGCCCAAAAGGGTTGCTGCCAACCAGAGACACATTTCTGCCCTCCTGCTGCTGAGCCCAGCTCGAGCAGGGAAAGGCAGAATAGGCATCCTGTCACAGGGAGGTGTGACCACCTCCCAGACAGGATTTAGTGTATTAGGCCTGGGTGGGTGCGCTTGCCAGCGACCGAAAGTCTGCACGAGGGGCACATTTGGTGTCCCTGTTCATAGTCCAGTTCAAACCAGTCCTGGGAGCCGTTGGCTCCTGATCTGGCGTGAAACTGGACAAAGGACATGGGAGAAACCTCCCCACTGTCCAGACTCCCCTGAATCTGTCCAACACTCTCCCTTGGGTACAAAAGGGCTTACCTGGCTGTAGGACCCTAGATTCGACGTGGACAAGATTCTGAACCAGAAACCACTGAACCTCGACCGTCTTGACACTCTGGACTTCGTTTGGGCTCGACTTCGTGTCCCACTCCATCCAAAGCATCGTCTGTGCCCGTGCACCATACAGGCTCCGTGCAGGACCTGTGGAGCATCAAGCACAACTGACGATATCTCCCTTGGAGTGAAGGAGTCACTCCCCTGCAACCGCAGGCACCACATCTCAACTGACCGGTCTGCTTCTCCTGAGCTCCTACGGACTCCGAAGGCTCCAGCAACACAGAAGGTGGGTTTCCTAGTCCCGCGAGGTCCGAGCTGCCCTCTCACCAAGTTTGAGGTCAGAATCCCTTGTGGGGGCTGCAATACCTGTACCCCTGTGCACTGTGTACTTTTGCAAGTGCATATGCTTGTTGGCATTCCCAAAACAAGTGCCCTGGGCTCAGAGTAGCCCAAACCTCTGGCACCATTTCCACCAAAGAACTTTGGCCACCTTGCACTGAGTGCTCCGTGGGCTGTTGCTTTGTGAAACTGCTCGAGGTCCCCCCGCGACTCCTGTGCCTCCGGCCTGCGGGTCCTCTTGAGGGTCATCTTTACTTTTCTTGGGCTCCCCTGGTTGCTCTAGGCCTGCCCTGACTCCCCTGTGTTTGGTGAGTCTCCTGGTCCTTGCTGGTCCGAAACGTAACCTTCTTCGACCTTCTGCGAAGGTTGCCGTTGCCAAGGCTTGTTGGTGCTTCAGCCGGACACCGACCCCTCAGTACTAGACATCCTTCGTGGGACAGCTCATATCCGGCTCCTGGTCGTCCTCAACGTCTCCTGGTCCCGGTGGCTGCAGAGTCAAGAACCCCCTCAACGCACCTGACATCAGTGGGCATTTGTCTACTGAGCCCCTGGTCACTCCTGAGTGACCCAGACTCTGTCCCCTCTGCTTTCAGGTACTCGTCAACCAGAATGCACCTTTGGATTCCAACTGACACTTTTCTTCTTTACAGCAGTGGCTCTTCTTCAAAGTCCTCCATTGAGTTCAACAGCGGTTTCTGACGCTACTTCAGCCCTATGCACCCGGCTCCCCTGGGATAGGTAACTCTGGTACTACGGTATCCACGGGTGGGGTGGCTCTCCAACCTCCTAAGTTCCACGGGGTTTCTTCGAAGAACACTCAGAAGGGTCCTCAAACTGTAAAACTGCAACCGCGACTCTCCCGTAGAATTGTACGGCGCAAGCGGTCGTGTTCCCACACTGCACCCGTCCTCCGTGGGGTCCCTACTTACTCACCTTGGGTGGTTCCTTGGGGTCCCAGCGATTCTACATCCTCTAGACACTGTCTTGACTCGAGTCGTTCTTATACTATTTTAGTATATGGTTTGGACTCCCCTTGGAGCCCACTGTGTATTAGTGCTACTTACGATTGTTTCTGTGCTACAGTATTGTGTGCTTTGTGAGTATCTTCGTGTAGAAGATACTGTGTTGTACTTTTAGTGTGTTGAACTAGTAAATACATATTTTTATAACTACTGTGTGGTTCATTTAATCAATACTATATGGTTACATTCTTGTTAAACTGGCTGCTTAACATTCCTTCAAGACTAAGCCTGAAGGCTGCTCTCCACAGCTACCACTTGGATAGCTTTCTAAGGTTATCTTTGAATCACCATAAGGGTTGTTTGGACTGGTACAGGGTGCCCACTTTAATTAGTGGCCAGCATATACCAGGCCAACTTCTCACAAAATCTGAGCCGAAAAGGCGGATGTTGCTGGGCCGGACACGCTCCCTTCCATGAATAATGGAACCAGAGGAAGGCTCAGCTTTTGTCCTGACGGGGGCTCCGAGTACAGGCAGCAAAAAGAGAGTTTTGGAAAAACAGGCTTGGCAGGGAGCTGTTCTATGTCTGAAGGGAATGCAGTGCTCATTTTGCATAACCTGCCCATAATTTATCCAGCGCTGAGGAGTGAATAGCGCTCCGACGACTGGCCCATGTGCTCTAGTACCTATATTTGAAAAGAAACGGGGGTCCCGGTGGCAAGTGAAAGAAGAGCTGCGTGGGATGGTAGTGTGGACGTTATGGGTAATTAAAACGCGGCGCCCGTGTTGATAATATGAAAGCGGGCGCTGTGCTGTGAGACGAGGAATAATATTGAGCAGCCAGCAGGCCACCATTGCTAAAGCACAGCATGCCCGCTGCTTTCAAAACCAGTTGAAGAAGCGCATGTCGTGCCTGCAGTAAGAGAAACTCATTAAAGAAAATAGTGCTTACAGACTAAATAACACGTACCGTGTAACAACCAAAGTAAAAGGGCCAGTCCTCATGGGCGGTAACGTATGAAGACACAGCGGTTCTAAGGAGGGACTAACAAGCTTATTTACGAATCAGAAGCCAGCATTTACGGAGGACAGCGACACAAGCCAATGAAAAATATGGGCGGAGAGTGGGCGGGGCTTCAAGTGCATACTCCAATACTGCATGTCTCGCAGCAGCGCATGCGCTGCCCAGGCTCAACCTAAAAGGGAGAGTCAAAAGTTTCTAGAGCTTATAAAGTCATCATAGTGGGGAAATTATTGGCAAAGCTGAACAATGATATGTGGTGGAGTGTGCGCAGATTGGCTAAAGTTGACATGTGGTAGTATGATAGAGCTGAGATTAGCGAGTGTTCAGAAAACCCATAATCTTTCTGATTTTAATACGTTTAGATTTTTACTCACAATCTTTTAGCTGGCATTAATTTGTTCCTGAGAATTCACAGGGTTATGCATCTTACGGCTACAGTGCTTCTTCTGCATCTGTTGATTCTGCATCTGTTATAACTGAGTTCTAGGGTACTCCTTGGGTATTACAGAAAAGTTAGAATCTTTCTGCATGTTTCTATGCATAGCTGCACTTTCTACAGACCCAGTGTCTTCCAGGAAATAAGTTATAGATTGTTACACTAGCTTTTCCATCTACCTATCCATACAGTACCAGACATCTAGCCTCCAGTTCTTTTGAACTGAATGATGTTAACTTCATTAGTATGGTGTGTGGTCAGACATTCCTATAGCCGAAAAGAAGGCACCACTAAATCTATGTTTATGGGAGCCGGTGTTGAAGAAATGATCAATTTGGTAGCATGCATCATGTTCCCAGGAATAGTACATGGATGTCCTTTTTTTTGTTTTCAGGAGCCTCTCTAAATACCATGCAGCCCCATTGGTCACATAATTCCCCCGAGCTTGGTTTAATATGATTGCTTAATATGCAACAGTGTTGCTTTGTCTGCTGCCTAATCCATTGCTACATTGAGCTCGCTTTCAATTACAAGTAAGGCGTTCTAGCAGATGTTCCCACAGAATTTCTAGTATGACAGACTGCAGGCCTGTCAAGTATATACACTTTCCAGGAGAAATGTCTCACCTTCCCACTCAACTAATGATGGTGATAGCATATCTGCCTTCGGGACCAACCCATGTACGTTTCACATGCAAAGTTGGCCGCTTCCCGGAAGGGAGTCCAATATCCAGAGTGGCACACCAGTTTAAATGTGAGTAGTCCTGTGAAATGGCAATTATGTGAGTAGTCCTGTGAAATGGCAATTATCTAACAGTTGTGTTTCTTGCAGGAAAGTATATATTTGTGGGCATACACTTCAGGAGTATCCTGGCACTGTATGAGGGCCAGCTATTGATCGCAAAAAGGCAGGTTGTAAGGGTGTTCCTACATTGCAGAACAAAGGTTTAAAAGATATGGCGGATTGTGAATCTTCAGTGGAATTTTGTTGATGTGCTACCCGTATTCAAAGAGCTCTTAACCCAATGTAGTGTACCTCATGGGGATATTTATGGGTGTATTTCAAATGTTGCCTTTTTGAGTGGTCTGAGTTTTCAAGCAGGGATGATCACTTGAACTTGTTAATTTCGAACTAGGGTGCAGTTTGATTTCGCAGATCATAGAGGCCTTAAAGATTATGCAATTTTCTACTGGTAGCCAGTTAAGTAGGTACAGGTTGCCAGATACTAATACTAGGCAAATTAATTTTGATTAAAGACTGTTTTAGCACTCAAATGTTGGATTTTTTTGTAGCCAATTGATATTTTCTTCAGTTGGCTAAGATACATGGAATTATCATGATCAATGTGTGACCATATAAAGGTGTTGCCTAACATTATCCTGTGACCGTGCTGAGGAGGACTTTTACTCACATACAATGGCCACAGAGGCCCTTCCCAACGTTTTGTGTTGATCTGTGAAGAATCAACACTTAGATTTGAGATACTTTTAATTCATCTAAGCACTTCATACTTCTGGGTTAGGAAAAGGCCTGAGATTAGGGTTTCCGGGGGTCACCATTTAAATTGAATATAATTGGTGTGTCATTGGCATAAAGATAAGAGATCACATTGAGTTGGTTTAGTAGGATCACCACTGGTTATACATAGATATTAGAGGTGTTAAGCCCCAGCAGAGTCGTGTTGGTGCAGAGAAATTCTTGTGTCCAATTGGAGATAAATGCTTTTATCCATCCATTTAATTGCTGGAGCAGCACCCTATGATCAGTGGTGTGGGCTGCTAGAGAAAGTGTAACTACCATCTCTTGAAATAGAGTAGTGCTGCCATTAGAAGCAGCCGTGTTCAATATTTTCTACCTTTTAAAATGTTTGTGAAGAACTGTTTGCATGCAGAATCTTTTGGGAGTAATTGTCTTTGTGCTTTCGTACAAGGTGATTGTTGTATTAATGTTTTGATTAAGCACAAACTTCTAGTCAAAAAGAGCATCCTTGTGCTGCCCAAGGCAACTTTGCGCACTCAACATCTCCAAATTATTTGAATAATAAAGATAAGGGCCTCTCTAGAAGGTGCAGTTCTCCTTTTTACTATGGAGTAAAGCACTCCAGTCTTAAGCTGTTAAACAGCTGAAAGCTTGACCTCCCATTTTGGATTTCTTAACCTTGGGGAGCACAAGATTGAGCAGAGAGGGCAATTAGGTTGCGACAGGTGAAAGTCTGCAGGGAAAGGGGCTCTCTTCCATGGACTGCATAATAAACATGGCAGAGACTCAAATGAGATCCTTCTCAGTAGGCAGCCAGTGCGATCTACGAGTGAAAACAGACATGCTCCTGTCTCCTTAAACCAAGTATTAACTGGACGACTGAATTATATACTACCTTATATTGGACACGCCAGCATTTGAAATGCCAAGATAGACTATTACGATAATCCATGCTTGACAGAATGAGGGCTTGTGCAGCAAATTTCCTGACTCTAGAATGGTAAAATCTTTCAGTAGTTTAGAATGGAAGAAGCCAGTTGATATTTTATTTACCAAAAATCAAAAGCAAACTCCTTATGTATATGGTATTTCGATATCACATACCTAGCCAAAAGGCAACAAAGCACTGTAAATGGCCACAGACAAGCATAAAGTCAATGAGTAATAGGAGAGTAAGCGGGGTTGTGAATGTATTGTGGTGAAGTGGTCTTTAAATAATAATTTAAAAAAGTGAATCATATACCCTCGTAAATTGGAGCACCAATAGGAGGACACTGTTCCAGAGCCTGGAGGCATAGATGGAAAAGGCCTGCTGTTATGTTTCTTTTTACTTCAAATTACAGACTAAGATGGTGTCCTGGTGCCAAAAGCCACAGGAGATGTGCTTGTCTGGCAGGGATGACGTTCATGGTGGCTTTGTAAATAATGCTGCGGGTTTTAAAGAAAACATGGGCTGGCAAGAAATGCCACTGGAGTTCCATAAGGATTGGGGGCAACATCATATTTTTCCATCCTTGGATTAGGTGAATGTCGTGTGTAGGATGTTCCTTAGCAGTGGCAGTCTTGTAGGCCAGGGAGTACAGCATTACCACCATCCAAATGTAGGACCTAACCAGCAGTTCTGAAGACTCGTTCTGGAAGAATCAGTTTGAGAACCCATACTTGGTGCTCTTTTTTGAGGTTGGGGTCCAGGGTGAATTCTAGTGACCTGGCATTCTGTGAAAATTGGGGTTTTAAGCGTCACGATTCATGTCATTAAGCCAGGTGACTCATATCATGTTTTCTTAACAAATAACATAGTGATCCAGGGCTGGATCATGTGCAAGCTGTGTTTGGAGCATTGGACATCCGAAGCAGGATACAGGCAAGCAGGGTTGTGTATCAATGGCAGATTGGTGCGGCGATCTACAAGCAGAGCACCAAGACACTCTATGCAATTGTTGAAGATGGACAGTATAAAACTGTAGGGGACTTCACAGCGGATGGTGCTATTTTATTACCTCAACATACCCATGTGAACCAAATGGTGTTGAGTGGGACTGTAGGAGATCCAGTGAAGGACTTTGATGGCAAATCCCATTTGAGACTTCAGGGAGCATGACCAAAGGAAGCGGAGAGGTCCAGCAATATCAAAAGGCAGGCAGTTATTTGTGGTTAAGATGGCACAGTCCCCGTGATGCAGCTTGCTTTGAAGGCAGACCAGTAGCCCTATCTGAGATAGTGACAAGTCATTAAGATCTTGAAGTTGGGCATAGGCTTTTTGCGTAACTTTTTAGGTCAAAGCTACTGTCTGGTTTGCTAACAACTTCTTGTGGGCATTCTATATGGATACCCGTTCCATGAGAACAATGTCTAAAGTTTTTGGTAGTGCTGGATGTGCATCATTGCCTACTGACAGTACATCTCCTGCAGGCTTCTAAACAGGTGTGGAGTAATACAGCCAATGGTTAAGTGTGGAGAAGACACACCCACCCCCCCCTCCATTCTTAGTGATGGGCGTTCCTAGCATAGCAGGCCCTCCCAGGATTGATTGTTCCCCTGGCAACTATCAGTTTAGGAAAGACTGGTTTGCATTGGGTCTTACTGCGCACAACCACAGAAAGATTCAAACCCCAGCAGCATAGCTGGACACACTGCTAACTAAGCAGCACAATCCCAGTTATTCCCTGAAAAAAATTACAATACATGCCATTTTATATACTCAAATCCAATGGTGTCGAATTGAGGCATCTACTATCACCCTACTTGGCCAAAATATCCTAGTACTTGTCTGTAATTGACATGCCGCAATTACAACATACCAAGGTCAATGCACTACAAAGCACAAAGAAAGGGTTCTTCAGCGAGTCCGGAATGATTTTGATCCTAGCAACTACAGACTACTTTATGGCAATTTAGGACTTTCATCTATAGAGAAAACCTTGCACTGTTAATAGTTGACTTTATTAAATCATTAATCTGCACAACAGAAACAATTCATCGCTGCACAACAGCATCAAATGTTCACCACAGGGATTTCTCATTTCCAGCTGCCTTCATTATATCTCCTGTTGGGGAAAAAAAAAAAAAAAAGGAATCAATGGATACAAGCAACCAGCAACACTTTGAAGATTACAGGGCCCTAAACACAATTAAACTAAGAGCTTGATAATGCCGAGCTCCATTGAAAGCACAGGCAACACCTGTAGGTATTGCCTTTCGGACTGATTTGCAATAGAGCAGATGAGAGGGGGATGGATGTGGCTTAACGGCTAGAGTGGTCGACCTCAAAGCAGAGGAACCAGGTTAGAGTCTCAGCAGGGATGCTCAACATCCTGTGATTCTAGGCACGTCACTTTAATCTCCCCGGGCCAGATGTACAACTGTTTTTGCAGTCGCAAACAGGCAATCGGCCCATTTGCGACAGCAAACTAGGTCTGTCCCCATGTACAAACCCTATTTTGCAAGTCAGTAACCTATTACCGACTCGCTATTAGGAAGGGGCGTGCCAAGGGCGTCCCTTCCTAATAGTGAGTCCCACTGCATCCCGTTTTCCTCTAAGGAAAACGGGCTGCATTTAAAAAGCATATTTTAAAGAAACAAGGGAACCCAAGTAAGGTCTGCCCGGACCTTGGGAATCAAACTATTTTTAAGAACAGTGGTCCCTCGGAAAACAACAATAAAGAGGGGGCATGAATATAGACCCAGTCAGTACTATATTTGTATAATTTGTCCAGCCGGACAGAGGTCAGATATTTAATATTTTAAATTCAGATAGGAATAATACAGACAAAACAATTTTCTAAGTGGGACACAAGCCTGCATCCTACTAAATCAAGAGGGACAAACAATACAAAACACAGAAGGCTCAGGCAAAGCTATAGGTTAAACACAACATTTCTCAACGTAACAAACAAATCGCAAGGAACCACCTTCACACATTAAATAACAATTTAGAGCAGTGTATAAGGTGTATCGGGTGTCGGTGTTTCGATCCATATAAATAAATGGATCAGGACATTTAGAATAAGCATGCCTGTGTGTAATTGCCTGTAATGAGTGTTGGCAATTCCTGCATGGAAAATAACCAATATATAGCTGAAGGCACAGATGGCGAGCAGCCAAAACCAAGAAAGATAAAATCAGAGGTATGGGGGAGCCGGACCGGCTAGGGCGTCAAAGGCAAGGTATAAATGTAGAGTGTCCCATCCAGTGATGGGACGGCACGATGGCTTATGTATCCAGGCCGCATTTCAGAAGCCGACACACACTGTCTGCCACCCAGGAACACGGACCTAGAATAACCCTTTATCTGGAATCAGGAGCACGCGACTGCGGCTCCCTCCTCCATATGGATATCCATACTCCTGAAGTGTATGCCCACGTTAGTGGCAGTAAACAAGTTGAAGGAAAGCCCACCCAGCTAATGAGCGACAATGAGTCAATCAACGTAAAGGGCATGATTACATGCCCGCTGTGATATAACGTCTCACGTTTTAGAAAAGCCTTAAAAATAGTGCCTGTGTCTTGTTTCCCCATTTATTGTGCAACACTGCATCCTGGGTGGTTGGAATGTAATAGCCCTTCAGCCCCTGGCTATACTGATTGAAGGCTCAAGTAGTTAGTGGGCCATATTAAAGACCACATTGATCGAAGTAATCTACCGAGGGTACCCAGCTAGCGCGTTAGCACAATAGGCGCAACTCTAACGAGCCCACAAAGGCTATCCGAACCACAAGTAAAGTTAAAAAAAAAAAAAAAAAGTTGACGTGGAATAGTTCCACTACTTACACCCTTTAGGACACTTTTTCATTAGTCAATTGAATGTGCCTTCACACCTAGCTAAAAAACACTACTCGCATGCTAAAGTAATACAATTTTGACACATTGTGGCACGAAACTTCCCCAGCAGTTCCTCAGATGGATACGAGTAAATAGCCTAAACGAGGCAAATGTAGAATCGAGGACTGCTTCAGCTAGCCACAATGTACGCTTTTAGACAACCCAGTCCAATCAAAGTGCTATTAAAGAATACGGAACTCGTTCGCGTTTAGATGAGATATCATCCCGTTTTAGAGCGAACCCCTTAGAGGCAATTGCGACAAGGTAACCATCTTACATGACCGACCTTACCTGTCCAGCGTTATTAATTTAAGCAGCATACGTGCTCTACGTCATCGTATCAGTGGGAGATGGCACATGCGTCACCCAGTTCTAGGAAATAGAAAAGTATAAAGTAAACTTGTGTCAAAACTTTTCCCCAAAAAGGGTGCCAAACACCAGAAACTTTATTTAAGCGTTCCTTAATTATATTAAGGCAATCCAAGTGACACGCGGATGCCATAGTGCATGCCAATAAAAGCAAGTCACTGGGTGGAATTGAGCTCGTTAAGTGATGGCTGCACACAATAAGATAACCTCATGGAGCTCCGACACCGACCATTACAAGCATAATTTACCTTTGCCGAATCTAATGCACCCCCTACCACCACCCAATTAAAATGTTAACAGCCCACAGCGTTTGACGTAAATAAAATCTGTTCTTACCTACCAAGAATCAAACTTGCCTTCTGGTTCTGCCTGCTAGTCTGAGAGGAAGGTTGCTTACATTGTCTGACTGCTTCCGGTGATTTACTGATCTCTTCTAGCTGTCTCGAAGGAACTGCAGCTCATCTTGCTAGCAGCTGGTCTGCACTGATATGTATTCCTGGTCTCTCCACGTTCCTACACTCAGCTGTAGAGTGTGCGTTCGCGCTCTTCGTGCTTTCTACGCTTCCTTGACACCTCTTCCATCTGAAAAGCTATTTAGATCTTGACTTCTCGTGTTCTGTCATCATCGGCTACAGGTCCTTTAGCAAGCCAAGAGGTTGCACGTTTGGCAGAGACCATTTCATCCATAGCCGCAGTCTCCCATCAAAGCAAACCCAGCTTGGTCATATTCAACTATTGCCGATCCCCTTAATGATCAAGAGTTCTTAACTTGCTCAGACCAACGTTAAGCTGGAATCGGTGGTCTAAAGGTGTAAATGACTGCTGAAGACATCAACCGGCCCCTCCCCTATTCAAAATAGGCACCACATGCCTTATTAACATTTAGTTGCCATTATTTTTTAAGGGCTCCTAAAACCCGCACATGATCAGCAGCACCGAGTCAGTAAAGAACACCTTTACCTACTGGTAAAGCGATAGGATTAACTATTATGACCCTCGCTGGCAAAAAAAAAAAAAACCCCAAGACGCAGCACTTTACTACCAGTAAAGTCACACGCCACAGGATCTGTAGTCGAGTGGCAAATACATGCAATTATGCGAGCATGTGCGCTCCACCCCACTGCTTGTAGTTGACCATTCACGTGCTATGGGCCTTGTTGACGCATAACCCATTCCAAGCTTGACACACGATACACACCCGTTATAAAAAGACGTATTTATTTTGCGCCGTGATCAGACTTTACAATTTGCAAACAAAGGGTGAATAAAGAGTCAAATTAAAAAAATAAAAAAACTCTGGAATTATCCTCACTTCAAACACAACTACTGTATAACCTGTACATATAATTAATAGTCACAAAAGTCCCCGCGTTTGTCCCATTCACAAATGTTTCTCATAAAAAAAAGTCTTCTTGTAGCAGCTACACCCTTGCCACAACTGTCCTTTGCTGGCTGAGTTCAAACTGCGGTAACCTGCAGCTTAGCTTCCCTGTCACTTCTCTGGCTCTCCTCTCCTGCTAAGCTTTGTTTCCTGTTGAACAATATGGAATAAAGTTTCGTTAATCTACAAACTCAACATAATTTTAAGCCAGTTTCCCCCAAGCCCTGTTCACGACCTACAAATTATTAATTCTCTTGGTCCCGTTACGAAAACGCTTTCAAAGTCCACTTACTTTCACTTGTGCTTTTCATTACCAGCGGGACCAATAATTAGGTAATTGTACATCTGAGTGCCTGTAAGCAGTTCAGTGTTTAAGACTCTCTGCCCTCCCTTTGCAACGATAGCAATTAGTGTTCATGGGACTTAGTCTACTCAATTCATGTTGCCATGAAGAAATTAAGGACCATACCGAAATTTAAAACCTTCTGCCGCCACTTCCATAACCGCCGTTCGATCCATATCCACCTGGAGAAGAAAACGGTACTTTGAAACAGTCTGGACAAGACCCCTCAATCCCTTTTTCTTTTAATTTACTCCAGCGCATATACAGGTGAGTTATTATATAAAACCCAATTGAACAAGATCAACTAAGAAATTAGATCGGCTGTAAATTTCAGCATTACCTCCTCCACCGCCACCATAAGGGCCAGAGCTCCTTCCTCCACCGAAATTGCCACTCTTCATTGGGCCAAAGTTGGAGGACTGGCTGTTGTAACTACCAAAGTCATTGTAGTTTCCGCCGCCGCCGACGCCGCTACCGCCACCACCACCACCAAAGTTCCCTAGGATAGATTTGTTTTTTTTAGCATCTTGAATATGAGCGCAAACTTAAGTAATAATGAGTTGCAGTGCAAGTTTACTCACCACTTCCACCGGCAAATCCGCCACCTCCACCACCGTTGTTGTAATTATCATAACCACCGCCGTATCCACCCCCCTGGTTTCCACCATATCCTCCTCCTCCTCCTCCTCCGCTGCCGCCACCATAGCCTCTGTTGCCACCGGAGTACGGTTGGCTTCCACCATAACCACCTGTAAATTTGGTTAACAGGATTACCCCCAAAGATGCGGTCATAATTCATCAGTCAACTATAGGTGTCGAGCACAATGCCTTAATGTAACAGGATATCACCCACTAAAGAATGTTGGCCCCCTCCCCCCCGGACCCCTCCACAGGTAAGTACTACACAGGCTGGTCTTTGCCAGAGGGACGCCTAGTGTCTAGAGATCATTTACAGGAGATCCGGCTTGCTGTTTATCACACACAATGTAAAGGGCACACATTTCAGGAATCTGCTTAGTGACACCTGCTTCATACATACCATCATTGCCAAATCCATTGTAGCCGTCACCACCATATCCCCCGCCTCGACTACCACCAAAACCACCTGACAGAAATTAGAAAAAAAATTATAACACTGGCTTGTCATGAACTACACTGTTCTGTTTCTCTTGCCACATTTAAGATGTTCGCTACTCCTAAATGTGCAACTCTATATTGTGCTCGCCAACCTGTTCAGATACGGTTGAAAAGTAGAGTTTGCCTCGACTCAATTTCTTAACACTTACCAGTACTATTCCCACGGCCTCCGAAGCTCCCGGCTCCACCACCTCGGCCAAAGTTATCATTGCCTCCAAATCCACCACCTCTTCCGCTAAAGCTTCCCGAAGAACCACCACGACCTGTAAATAACGTAGGTCGTAAGTATCATACACAAACAAGTCCACCATTTCCTTCCTTATCACGACAATTGAAATGTTTATTAATGAGATGGACTTGGTTCTGCTACTGGTACAAGTCGATGCCCCACAAATATCTGAGAGCCCGAACCCAGTGCAATGATGCCCCACAAATATCTGAGAGCCCGAACCCAGTGCAATATGCAGACGATGCTGTATTCCTATCTAGGACCCTTGTAGGCTTACAGAGATCAATTGACAGTTTTAGGGATTTTATCAGTGCAAGGAAACTAACAATTAATCAAAAGACATTTACCATGGTATGTGGGCCTAAATTAAAGAAATGCAAAACTGTCTGTATTGATAATATCCCAATAGATACAGTTAACACCGTTATCGGGAGAACTTTTTCAGGGAGTGGAAACTGGTTACATGAAATAAATAACCAATGTCTGATCTAAGATAAACAGCAATGTCTGATCTAAGATAAACAGGAGTGCACATGTTTTTTTTTTTTAGATTAGCGACAAAATTAGGTAACAGCCCAATCAAGGACATGCTAGCAATTTACAAGGCTAGATCCATTTCCTTATTTGGTGCTGGGGTGTGGGGCTTCCATTGTAGTCCGGTATTGCAGCATGAAGAAAATTATTTTTTTAAAGCGTCTTTTTACGTTTACCTTCCTCAGCGTCCACTGAAACATTACACCAGGAAGAAGGATTACAGTACCTAACAAATCTTGTTTCTTTACCACCGCTGCTGTTATGGAGGTCCATTTGGGCCAAAGATTAAACTAATTTTACCAAATCTACCATGAACCGTCTAATACTGGATAAAAAAAAATGCATCCCTTGATTAAGATACATCAGTGATACATACAGTAAACTGTTAAATCTACCAGTTCAGTCCAACCCTGCGCAGGTGACTACCCTAACTAAACAGGTAATTAAGGAGGTCTTTCTTTTCTGAACTAAAATAGAAACTCGTATGAGACTGGCTGGGAAACAATTGGCCTTTATATTCCCTCAATAACCATCTAGTCGTTTTCCCTGCAATGAAATCCTGCCCCCCCTCCCCCTCCCCCCCCTTTGACGGGCAGTATAAGCAAAGCAAATTAAATTACTAGCTAACTTTAATGATCCTGGGACAAGGATTTGTTTTATGTAATTTGCTGCTAAAACTTTAACCTACTGTTTTATTGTATTTTAATCTTTCAATTACTTTTATGGTGGTTTGTACAGACCGCATAAAGCTTATATTGAAGTGATGTGTTAATTCAAAAGGTGTAATTACCAGTCTCCCCTCTCTGAGAGGCGGTTGCCATTTCTTGCTTGGATAGAGCTTTGCGTACTTCACAGTTGTGACCGTTCACAGTATGGTACTTCTGAACTGAAAGGAGAACAACAAATTCTAAAATTAAAAGAGAAACCCACAATCTTTGTCCACGTAACCCCCGCCCCCTCCCAAGGATACCTGGGTGCAATTACAGGCTATACTGGACGCGTAATCTGCACCTCCAAATCCATAGGTCAACTTTACCAAGAGCTGATAAACACATTTGCAAGAGCCATCTTAGGTCATTGCTATTGAGCCCGAAACCAATACCACCTAGGAAAGCGTTTAAAGTCTCATTGATTGGTAACAAACTTACTGACAATCTTGTCCACAGAGTCGTGGTCATCAAATGTAACGAATGCGAACCCCCTCTTCTTGCCACTGCCACGGTCGGTCATGATTTCAATGACTTCAATCTTGCCATAGTCTTCAAAGTATTCGCGCAAATGGTGCTCTTCTGTGTCTTCTTTGATACCGCCAACAAAGATTTTCTTTACCGTCAGGTGCGCACCTGGTCTTTGCGAGTCCTATAAAGAGGACCAAGAATAACTTTAGCAAACTCGCATCCACTAGTCTTAAAGAGACAGTTGTATTTCAAGCCCGCGATCAAGCTACTTGCCTCTCGGGAAACAGCTCGCTTTGGTTCCACAACACGTCCATCTACCCTATGCGGTCTCGCATTCATTGAAGCGTCAACCTCCTCTGCTGTAGAATACGTTACAAAACCAAACCCTCTGGAGCGTTTTGTGTTGGGATCCCTCATAACCTAGAATAGGAATACGGAAAATTAGGTTTAGCGAAAGCCCCTTCGAGGAAACAATATGCCCATAAAGACTAAACAAAAGCACTTACCACACAGTCCGTTAGTAGACCCCATTGCTCAAAGTGAGTACGGAGACTCTCGTCGGTTGTTTCAAAGCTCAAACCCCCAATGAAAAGCTTTCGAAGCTGTTCTGGCTCTTTGTTCATCTAAAAAGTAGCAGGCAAACTCGAATTCAGTATCAAACACGTTCGTCCAGAACGTGGAGACATTATGTACTCAAATAACGATTAGTGCCAAGTCAAACTAAATTATCCAAAAATTCAACTTGGCTGGTTTATAGAATTGCGACATTTCTTTTGAAACAAACATCTATACCAAGGTAATTGTTGCGCGCGGTCTCCTCGACCCCAAAAATTATATTAGCAACACGTAGCAATATGGCGATCGGGCTCAGCCAAAATGGCCTCCCCTTTAACTGCCTTTGGCAAAATGGCCGCCTTTAAAGAGTTTGCGACCATCCGGGTACACATAAGAGCCCTTCAACAATGGCCGTCCTAACAATATGGCGCCCATCACTCGGACTACAGGAAAACAGTTTGCGTCGCTCGCGCAGAGTGCAGTGAGGAGAAAGAAGAGCGCTGGTACCTCGCGGGAGTTTTCTCGCCTTGAGCCGCCACGCCTTTCCCGGGGCGCTTCGGAGGCGTATTCATACTACGAAAGAAAACAAACAGCGTCCGGTTGTTCTTCCAATCACCACTACACTGTCTTATTCACTCTGCGCAGAACGCTGCAAGTTTACTACGGGTAAGCGTAGAGGCAAGGGACAGGACCTCTACAAAGAGGTACGACCGCCATCTTGGTCGATGGAGTGACATGAACAGGCTCGCCTTTATGTGCCGGTCTCGGATCAGCAATCGATTTTGAGGAGCAGATTGCGAGTTATTTGCGCTGCAGGGGCGGCTATTAAAATGGAGTAGTTCTCGACAGCAGATCCCTCAAATGTTTCGAGCCAAATATATTTACTACTATAGTTTTTACTAATAGCCCGGATAATGCGTTGTACATGAATACCACCACCAATAAGAGGGGGGAGATAACAAACGGAATGTCGTGTTTTTCTTAATTAAAAATCGCCAACTTTGATCCTACTCGCATTTACAACTTGTATACAATTAATTATTTCCCAATTATATAGGTCGCACAGAGTAGTTCTACAAATAGCTTTAGTAACCCCGTTCATAATTTCAGCTAGATATTTTTAAAGGCCACGCTACTTCACACTTACCTCGTTTTTCGACATGGCGTGGGCTTTCACTGGATTCTCTCCCGATTACGACTTGAGCAGGGGAGAGAAGAGATAGAGAAAAGATGAGCTCGTCTTTAATAATCGAACGTGCTCCGCCTTATTGCACAGCCGATTGGTCGCCTTTCACTCAACCAGTACGTCACAAGGAGTGATTGGCTTGGGCGACTGTTCCTACGTTACCCCATCTTCGTTTTCACTATTGACGCCTCTTTTAAGCCGGTAGGAGGGGAGGCAGTGCGCCTCGACCATGCAAGCCTGGTTGTCATTGGCTCTCCATTCCTAAATCTCTTGTTTTCATTCGTTTTCCAATCTGTCAATTACAGTTTCGAAGTATTCATCGGTAACTATTGCGAGGAATTCACTTTTTAATATCTTTCCCCTCCCTCGTAGCTTATCTTATTTTTAGAGCCATTCGATGAACAGGTAGGAAAAAAATGCCATCCCTGCATACTTAAGAAAAACCCTCACCCAGATCCCACGTGACAAGTAAAGGGCTGTAAGTCTTTTATGCGCAAGCGCAATCGGTCTTGTTTTGGCGGGGCTT
Source organism: Calotriton arnoldi (assembly GCA_963921515.1). Lineage (NCBI taxonomy): Eukaryota > Metazoa > Chordata > Amphibia > Caudata > Salamandridae > Calotriton > Calotriton arnoldi. Next base: position 3,391,217 of record CAWUFW010000856.1, on the reverse strand, counting down.
TGGTGGCGGTGTTCGGCGCTTTTCAGTTGGCTGTTTCAGGGGGACTAAAACCAGGCTACAGCGGCATATGTTGACTGCTTCTAAGAGCCTTGCCTTCATTAAAGGTTCCTCTGTAGCGCTGTAATCGTTTTAGGTGAGTGCGTTAATCTCCATTTAGTGAAGAGTGCAGTTGTGGGTGGTATAGGGTATTGTACGTAATTGCTACACTTTTGCAAACCCCGCTCCCCCTTCGCTGTTGTACGTGAGAGGAACGGGTGCAGCTTTCTGCGTGGCAGGCAACGCCGTATCCAGTAGGCACGCCGTAAACATGCTATTGCGACAAAATGACCAATAAAAAGGGGGAGTGGTAGACTATACCTGCCGTGCCGGGTGCGTTTGCCCCCGTCCCCAGACCTTTTTTTTCGTGCGCTTTATTTACCGCCATTTTGGGCAGAGCTCTGTGTTGAAGCACAAAGGAAGGTGTGCTTATATGGGGAATGGGTGACGCTATAGCTTTCATCCCCTTACCACCGATCCTTTTGTGTGATGTGTCGTTATTCATTTTATCCTGGTACACTCCCTGATCCCATCCAAGGTCCCTTTGAGCACCAAAGGTCTCCCCGTGATGCACGAGTACTGCTCGGCTGTTTACCTGTGCTGTGTACAGCGTTATTTACATTGTAACGGGTGCAAGCTCCATTCATTTCCTAATATGATACGTTCTCAGATGGTCCTTCCTCCGTATTTGAACACTATATAGTGAGTCAATTACCAACACAATTGCCGTTGGGTGTTGTAATCTCAACTATAAAAATAATAAGATGTATATATGTGTGTGTGTATATATATATATAATACCCACGTACCTAGTTCATGTTCCTGACCATTTTGAGATATATATATATATATATATATATATATTTATTTTTTTTCCTCTTTGACAGAAGCAGTGACCAACGATCGGCCATAATTTTCCTTTTTTTTTTTTTCTTTTTTTCTTCGATATCCATTCTCTTACTAAGTCCTCACACGCTTGTTCGTGAACTAGCAAGGCTATATGTATATCTTCTTTTTTCTGGTTAGATGGCCATACCCGCCCTCAATGATATCTTGCTTGGGAAACCGTTCGGGGCCATGGAGCATTCTTTCTCCGTTCAAAAACTCATCTTTTGAGCATAATTAAGAATGCTGGATTTATTTTCATTCGCGAGTCGTCGTGCCCGCCCCCATCATTTGGTAACAGTGACTTTTTTTTTCTTCTTCAGTGTTCTAAAATCTAGTCCTTGTTTGTACTCTTCTTCAGCGCACTCCCTTGCTTTATTTTATTCAGTACCTGTGACTCACTGCATTCAAGAAGTATGAATGCATTCACTCAATTTTCATTGTCCTCTGGATAATATACGCTTTACCCCCACATGACTTCTGTAGTTTTGTAATTGGTCTGTGTGTGTGTTTTTTGGTTTTGTTAATACTTGAGCGTGCTTTTTGTGATTTGATGTAAATCCGTTCACTAGTTTCAGATATTTGAGTATAAAAAATATAGATAATTGGGAGCCCAAATTCCTACATCAGTACCCAAGGTACCACTTGTAAAAATGATATGGAAGGTTGATCCTTCATTTAGTTGGGTGGTTGAGCCTTTATCCCAGAAACTAACTCAAACCGTCTCTAGTTGAGTTGCCACGTTATTTAATCTACCCCAAGTTATCTGGGTGGCCAATATACACACTGCCTCTTGGTTTGTTGTGCATGCTTGTTGTGTGGCCTTATTTGTGTTAAAATGGAATACATGGCCGCATGACCCATTAGAATTGCTCTGGGCGCTAATCTTTACTTTTTATACAACGTAAGCTAGCCATCATACGATGGGAGTAGTTTGCCGTGGAATTGAAACTCCCCAAAAAGTATGGTTGTTCACCTGAAACCAAATGTTTAACATCCTGATAAACACAATTTTGCATTTGATCGGAGAAAAACAATATAGAAGAATTTTTTTTTTCCCACAGTCCCTTCCACTCCTACATGCCTGTGTACTCCACTTTCTCACACATGACCCAGCGCACACCCCCCCGCACCCCCCCAAACAAGGCTTAGTGCAATATTGAGGGATGCCTGTTAACCCCGCTGGATCAAACCAGTTTGGGCATGTTAGCCAGTGGCCTGCAAAAACTTTAAACCTTGCTAAAGATTGTGTCCGCCCCCATTACTTCGAAAAAAAATGCTATATTCACCCTGGTGGTCACCTGAGGCAGGAGAGCTTCATAGGCTCCTTTCCATGACCTATGGAGCAGTTTTGTCAAACTGAAAGATATTTATGTTTTGCCTATGCTTAAACCCAACCTTCCTCCTCTTGCACCCTGTAACATCCAGAATGTTTGTTATGGGGAGTTGTCTATTTTTATTTATTTTTCAAATTTTATATAGTGCAAACTTGACCCAAGGGTACCAGAGCGCTTTAAAAGCTTGCACAGACATCATTTCCAAGGAATACACAAGAAAAATAGTAGGCATACATGGTAATAATATACAAGAGAGTGGAATAGATAGATGGTCGATATAATGCAGAGGTAGCGACAGTGGGTTATTTCAGAGAGTGGAGGAATAAAGAGTTATTTCCAGACATAGTGATGCTCAGGTACTTTGATGGGAGGTGCTTAAGAGCAAGTTGATTATTTTAGGAGGGTGGGATAAAGTATTGAGGAGAAATATTTTTTTTCTGAAGTATAGGAATGATTGATTGTCGCATAGTTCCTGTGGCAGAGCATTACTAATTCTAAGCGCATTCCCTGAGAAGGAACAGGTGAGTGATATTTCTGTGTTAAATTTGGGAGAAATCAGGAGTAGAGTGGTTGAGCTTCGCAGAGGCCTCTTTTGGCCAGCTTTTCATAGTTTGTTTGAGGTAGTTTGGTTTTTCAGTGTAGAGTACTTTGTGGGCTATGCAAGCCTTTTTGAATATGCTTCTCGCTTCGATTGGTAGCCAGTTGAGTTTCTTAAGTGTGGGAGTGATGTGATCATAGCGTCTCTCCCAAGACTCTAGCCGCTGGTTTTAGTGTAGACTTTATAGGGATAAGGTCGGTTTTTGGAGTACCAGTGATCGTTGAGTTACTGTAGTATATCTTAGAAAGGACTAGGGATTGCACTAGTCTTAAGGCCTTCAAAGAGAATAAAGGGTTTACATTTTTTCCCCCAGGTGTTTCAGCATGTAGAAGGTACTTTATGATGAGGCATTATGATCTTTCATACTCACGTTTTTGTCAAGTGAAATCCCCAGTGACAGTTTTTAATGCATTTAGGTGCCAAGCCAGCTATGGATAGTATAGAACTTTCCTTTTGGCTGGATGAGGAGGAGTTCGCTTTTGTTGGGGTTAAGCTTTTAAGTGTTTGTTGGTCAGCCAAGATTGTACCTTGGAGAGAGTGTTGTGCAGGTGTTGGATGTCTTTAGATGACGAGATTTTGATGATGGATGTCGTCTGCATAGAGATAGTAGGCAATACTGGCCTGTTTCATGATGACTGCAAGGGGTGCCATATAGAGGTTGAACTAGGCAGGCGACAAGATTGATCCTTGGGGAACTCCTTGTGATACTTATAGTAAGGGGGAATTGTTTAATTTGATTAGTTGAGATTGTTGGTTCAGATATGAGGCAAACCGCTGAAGGACAGTACAGTTGATGCCTGCACGCTGTGAGAGGGTGTTTAGGAGGATGTTGTGTTTGACTGTATCAGTGGCCACGGAGAGGTCCAGATGGATTAAGAGTCAGGCCTCCCCATCGTCTAGAGATCTGTGCAGTCACCAGTAATGTTTAGAATTGCAGTCTCAGTACTACAGCTTTCCTGAGTTCTGATTGGATGTTGTCATGTGGGTTGAATTTTCCTAATGTGGTTAAGTTGTGAGAGCACACATTTTTCAATAATTTTGGCAAGGAGAGGGAGGTTAGTTATAGGTCTGTATTTATTAAGGTCATTCGGGTCAGTGTCTGGCTCTTTTAATAAGGGGGTGACTTGGCAGAGTTTAAGGGAGGCTGACTGAGCCTCTGGATAAGGAGAAGCTAATGATTTTAGTCCTTGTTGGGGAGATGATGTGTTTGAGATTTTTGCAAGAGAGGTGGGAAGAGGATCAGAGAGGTGCAGTGTTGGCTTCATGTATGGAAGTATTTCAATGACTTCTTCAGAGAGATTTTTAATCTTGGTCCAGGCTGCCTTGTTTTTCAGTTGTATGTGATTATTGGTGTACTGGCTCACCGAGGGGGTGGGTTTGAGGGGACCACCATTAGTTGGAGGTATGACAGTGTCGAGGGGGACCATCTTTGATAGAAGGACCATCTTTGGTAAGGGGTGAGGAGGTGGAGGGGTCCAGAGAGAGTTCAATGTTTGTTTGTTTTCTGAGAAGAATTGGCTAACTTTTCACAGCGGTTAAGTCCTCTGTTGAATGTTGTGGGAAAGAGGAGGTTTGTTCTTTGGTGTTGAAAAGGTCTTTAGGTCTGTTTCTGATGTGATCAATTTGAGCTCAGAAGAAAGCGGATTTCTCTCTAGATGTTTCTTGTATTTTAGCTTTCAGCTCGGAGGACAGATGGATCAGCAATGTTTGTGGTCTCAAGGTCCTTTCAGTTTGCCTAAGTTGTCATGTCTCCTTTTTAAGGCCTTTATTGTACAAGGATCAGGAAGGGTGGGGTGATTGATAATTGGGGATGAGTGACTTGTTTTCTGACTGAAGCTTTATTTCGTAGGATAGTTTCCGCTACTTCAGTGGCATACTTGACTGCTGACTGACAGTTTAATAGCATGCAGTTTAATGTGGAGGGTGATATCTGTTGAGATTGATTAGGTTGGATGGTAGTGAGTTGGGTAGGCGGCCTGGGAGGGCAATTAGTAGCTGGGATCTTAATAATAGTGGCAAGAATAACCAGAATCTTGGAGTAGCAGGGTTGGCTGGGAGCTTTGTTGTATGTGTTGCTCAGGATTTCCGCTTCTAGCTGCGACATTCCAGTAGTGGTGCGTCTAGAATTGAGGGGATAGTTGACCAGGTGGTAGAGCGTGAGGTGTTAGAGTGCATGTTTGTGGCAGGATCCGTGTTTTCCATAGTTGTGTGATTAGGAAGCGAGTTGGAGCAAATCTTTGTGTCCTTTCGCAATGAGGTGATTTCTTCCAGTATAGTATTGGTTTTGAGTTCCTGTCTGGTAAGTATGCGGATCCATTGAGAGGCGGTTGGATCAGTGGCAGTGTGTGTGGTAGGCTGGTGGTCATCATAAGCTAGAGTGGCTCTAAAAACTACCCCATCCCTGAGCCCTAAAACCGGCCCCCCAGTCCTGAAACGTTCCTGACCCCTGCCCTGAGACCTAAAACCCAGTCCTAAAACCTACCCTAAGTCCAGCCCTAAAAACAACAGAAAAACTACTCACAAGCCGTTGTTAATGCAGTTTCCCAATCAGGAATATTTATAGGAATAGTTTTTTTTTTAAGGTCATTTCTGGACATATTTGACCTCAAACATGAAAGCATGTCCGTAGAATATGATGCTCTGTTCCGCAGAATGTACACTGCCATTGGCCGTGATCCATTTTTTGTTCTTTGAACCCATATCTGTAATTCCTGGATAACCCTCTATCTAGCCTTATTTTTTACTTCAAATTTTGGGCTTTCATAGTAGGGGTATGCCCAAACTTGTCTCACATAAAATATTAAAACGGGTGAAATCCTGGAATGAATCTCCGTTACTAGTAGTTACTAAGGACCACATTTAGGTCTGCCTTTCGGAACCCTGCTAAATCCATTCCACAACCATTGATTGGTCATCATCCCTCTGCGTGTAAACCTAACCTCACACTCTTTACTTAAAATTGTAAAGCTACTGGGCCAAGCCTTAACAAACAAACAAAAAAACTTCTGGGCCACCGGAACAGCACCAAAATCGGACACTAATAGATCTGACTGCTACTATCATCCTTCTCCCATCTATGCATGACTGTCTGGAAAATGTTTTGTTCTGGTTGACATTTTAAGTATACCGGAGTAATGCAATTTCAGTAATTCTGCGTTATCCCGGTGATGCAAAATTCCGCCAGCTTGAGTAATTTGGGGGCAAAAATCTTATTGCTGGAGCACAGGAACAACTAACAGTCAGCGGCTGCAGGCTACTGCTGTTCGTCTCCTGCAGCATTTAGTGCTATTTTCTTAGCACAAAATGCATCCTGTGGCCCATTTTGGGTGATTGTGCAAGTTATAAGAAAATGGTTCTAAATGCTTGATTTAAGCTTCTCGCGTAATTACACATAATTACGAGTAATTTTGCGGTAATAGTGCTACAGAGAATTACACCACTTGCGCCCACCCTAAAAAAACAATTCTGGTTCCTCATAATGAGGGAGTAAGTAGAAATGCTACTACTAGTCGTTCACTAGTTCTACTCCAGAGGAGAGCTTGTTTGACCATTTAGGCAGGACTGTTCCATTAGGGGCTGCTCCAAGATTGGCTTGCATTTGACTTGTCTTTAGAGTGGCACAGTGGATGAAAAATCGTGTACTTTAATGCAGGCGATCAATTGCCAGTAGCTGAGATTAATTGAAGCTTTACTTTGTTGCAGGAGATGTGTGTGTCCCAAGCTAGCTGTTAATAATGATGAAACTGCACATTTGTGATGAAGCCCAACAAAGTGGATCAGGTCTGGGGTTGGTTATGTTATTGTTTAAATGGTACCGTCTTCAGTTTGGCTTGGACTGTGCCTTGGGTAGGCAGGGTAAAGACCTCTTTTCAGTTGATGGCGTGTCTTGTACTCTCATATACAAACATGATTAAGTGGAATGCAGCTTAGAGTAACTACATAGTGTTTCTTGTTAAAAACTTGTCTGATGAAGGGAGCCCAGATGTGTTCAGCTTTTTCTTGTCTGCTTCTATCTCTTGCCAATTATCTGTGCTCCTTGTTGCTCTCTTCCTCATATACTGCTCACTCTCTTGTTCTTTCTCTACCCTTTGTTGCTCTCCTCCCAGTGTGCTTTCTCATTCCCACTTCATGTTGCTCCTCCTCATGCCTCCACTAAACAAAAAATTTAAAATTCCAAAAATATATTTTACTTTTGGAGGGCCTGCCAGCTGCCACTTACTACTGGGCCGCTTTGCAGCGCAATGTACTACGCAGTTTTACGGTAACAAGTTTTCATATTTTTTTTTTTCTTTTCTGGCCCAGGTGGCATCACCATGTTGGGTCGATAAGGTTAAAAAAAAAAAGGAAATCCCTCCAGTGTCTTGCCTATGCATTCACCACCAGTACAGTGTTGCAGATTGAAATTTCTCCAAATCACCTGTTTTTCTTTTTGTTTTGTTGCTAGTGCTTTGTAGCATTGGCAAAACGCATTGGTATAACCTGTAGGTTAAGTCTATCTATTGGCTTTGCCGATGCTTGTTATATTCTGAAAGGGGCATGGACCACCCCTTAAATTGCCTCCCAGGACTGTTTAGGCAGTGAGAGCTAAAAGTCCTGTCCTCTTAAATGGTGAAACAGCAGTGTCCTTTTTAGGTCTCGCGCCTAGCGTTGCAGTGCGTAGCACTGCTCGCGCAGCGCGAGACCTCTAGAAAGGGCTTCTGAAAGCGACCTACACGCTCGTGCGTGTGGTTTTGTTTTCAGAAGCCCACATTAGCTGGTGCGTCCGTTTTTTTATGGGGACGGCACGCGATTGGTCAAAGGCGGGCGCATGTCCCGCCTTTGCCGCGCCCATTCCCGACGGTGGCCAGAACGCGCAGCAGCGCGCGTTCGTCTGCTGCCGCTGCCGCGCTCCCTCCCCCGCTCCTCTGTGGTGCGCGCGCACCACTGGTTAGTGTATTGCGAACTCTACCTAACATTCACGAGATGACGGGAACCGAAGGCTTTATTCTCGCCTTAAATTAGCCCAACGTGGTTTTCCTTTGTTTGCTACTATTAAAGAGGCATAACAAGCGCTGCTGCTTCTTGAGAACTTTTTGACCACTTTAATGGCATACTCAGTCGACACTGGCATGGCAAATGGTAGGATTTCGAGTCTTTCGTGGGCTCAGAACAGGCCGCAGTGCAGGTCTGCCAGAAAGGAGGAGCATATGGGATCGTATCCCACTGGTGTAGGGGCACACACTCCCTGCACACACTCCGGCTCTCAGGGCCTTTTGTTATGCTGCATCTTCTCTTTGGGCATCTATATCGCGCTTCAATAGTTTGCTGCCAACCAACCCTCCTCTGAGATCTTTTAACCATCAAATGTTTACAGAAGACGAGAGCTGGGAATTCTAGGCGCTTGCAGGGAACTATGAAATACTTTTTGAATGTGCCACTGGGCTACTAAAAAAAAAACCTGGCAGTTAGACGACTCTTTAAGGCCTACCTGCGTCCAAACCAGCACACATGAATCACATATAGCGCCTTGAAACTCCTTATAGTCGTTGCTTATATTTCAAAAGAGATTTTCGGCACTGAATTAATTAGCAATGGTATTTGTGGACTGCAGTAATGAAGGGATAACAGAGTTGGGTGGGCCGTGCGTGCAGTTCTAGGGATAACCATCCCAATGGGATGAACATTCTTTTGTTGCCCTTTTGACTGATTGTTTTAGTGCGTGAACGATCGATGATTAATGTTTTACAAAACAGTGGCATGGTCTTGGAACGTGGCGTGTTTTTTATGTTCACGGAAATCCTTATCAATTTGTGTAAAATGAATGTGTGCTCATGTAAAGCGCTCCAATACCTTCGGGTCAAGTTCGCGCTAATTTAAATCTGCACACAAAAAAAACCTGCTCTCTTTTTGGGGTAGTTCACCGGGGAATGGGGATGCTCTGTCGTCAAACAGCAGCACAGGGGGTGTGGACTGGCCATGAAAGCTAGTGGACGCAGAACACAGCTCCAGAACAAGAATACACAGGGGCCAGTGCTGTATCAGTGAGGGATCTGTGCAGGTAAGATGCTTGGTAAATGTAGAGACGTTTTTGCACGTGCCAGAACTACCTGAGATGTGATTAAGGGACGTGCAGGCGCGTCCAAGACCACACGGAGTTTGTGTCTATTACAGGAGGAGAAGGGATGGCTGATTTTGAATGGTTAATGTAGCATGGCCAGGGAAGGCAACCCGCTGAATGGACGGACCTCTGTTCAGAACTCTGGCCTCCTGTCTGCCAACGGATTCATCATAAACACTGTGGTGTGAGGTCTTAGTGTGCAAATGGAGGCAGGCAGGCTGGGTGGCAGGCCCAGCCTAAGCTCCGAAACAGTGGAGGATGGTCCACAGAAAAATGCAAGCAAAAACCCAAACAAAGCAGAACTCCATGGCTGTGTCTAGCCCAGGGAATAAAAGGAGTTCTTTTAATTACATTCAACAAGATGTGCCATTTAATTATGCTACTTAAGCAGGCATCCTTATTATTGGTTTTAATTACCAGACTATTAATTCTGCATGCCACTCCACAAAAGGACCCCCACCGCATCACCCGCATCTGCGCGCTCATCCCCGCCCCTACCCTCCCACCAGATCCCGTGATTAACGCTTCACTTGCATTCCAAACCTACAAAGGAAGTGACATAAAAGAAGGCCTTGATGAAGGCTTAAAATAATGATTCTGGACACCAGCGTCTTCCAAGCATTTATAACAAATATTATTTGTCCCCATAGTGAAAAATAATCCACTTAACTCTAGTTGCCGGCCTTGTGCTGTACAGTGCGCTTCCGAACTAGGATCAGTTATGGCGCCTTACAATGTCACAGACTGAGGAGGCGCATCACCCCAGCTGCTCCATTTGCCTGTCATTTCTCATTCTACTTTGCATGTGTTTTGGTCCAAATTCTTGTTTCCCCTTATTAGCGGGGTGTGGGAGTGCAGGTAGGGCCGTGCTCCAGCAGGGGAACACAGAGAAACAGACTATTAACTCACTAATGGTGGGGTCTGTGGTCGGTGCAAGGATTCTTGACGCCCTTAGCGAAAGGTCACCGGTTCCTCCCATCCCCTGTCTCCGCGTGTTCTCCACTACCTGCCATGCCCCAGCCCTCCCACTCGTGTCCTGCCATGGCCTCTGCCCTCTCCGCCCCCCGCCCCCTGCACGTTAGAACCGTCGTTTTGTGACCATTGCAAAATTGAATCATTTTTACACTCCCACACCCTGTATCTCAGGCAGTGTTTTAAATAATGGCCTTCGGCAGTGTAAAACATAAAGGCATGCCGATATACACTAAACAGAGGGTTTGATATTGGTGAGATGACTTTTGACAACTGTAAGTAGGGCCACATACCTTTTATTTTTAAATACAATATTAGAGGCGTGAAAATGATCTTTCTTGGTGCATTTTAGGAATACATCCTGAGCAACCATGTCCTAGTTGAGCTTTTTCCTCTTCAAGAGGCAAAATGCAGTGTAGGTCAAGGTGCACCAGGGGTTATGAAGGGGTTAAAGATGGGAAGTAGGAATGCATTTATGCATGCAGTACTCATGACATCTTGTAACACCATGCATTATTGCTGCATGGGGTTACAAGATGTTTCAGTGTCACCTTGACACACTGGGCCCAATTTTCAAAATCATTTGCACATCTAAGTTCAACTTAACAGTGCAAATGGCTTTACTCCTGAGGAAGCTATTCACAAAGCGTGCTCTTGTTCTTGTATATACAATTACTCAAATGCAGTGTTACCCCCAAATGGTGTATTCTTGTGCATAAGAAAATCTTACACCTGGGAGCAACAAGTCAGCGTTCCAGGGTGGGGATGGCCTTGTCCTAAGTCCCAGATGAGAAAAGAATGTGGAAAAAAAGTGAGAAAAACAAAACGTGAGAAATAAAGATCATTATTTTGAAATCATTAAAAAAAACACTACATGGAGTGGCTTATGGAAACAGAAGGGTTTAGAGGTAGGCTACATGAAAGTGCTTTACCTTGGATTATATGTTATGGGTTAGTTGGCAGCCTAGAAATAAGGGTAGGGTTTGGGAAATTGGTTACTAGTAGGTTATAATATTGGATATGCATAGGGACAGAGGTATAGGGTTAATAATAGATTTAGAGGAGGAATACTGTGAATAAAAACCCTTATGCCAGTGTTTCCTCAAGCTGTGGTTCGGGGTCGAGCCGATTTTTGGTGAGTCGCCAAAGTCTAGGCAATAAATAAAGAAGCCTTTACATTCTGTATTTATCGTGTGACATTTGCTGTGCTTCAAAGACAGAGGTCAAATGCCAGGCTACGTCTTCTGCTTATTTAGGTCGAGCCTGGACAGCGCATGCCCTGCTCGGCGAGGCATGCTGTATTTGGGTAGACACTTGAAGCTCCACCCACTCTCCGCCCATATTTTTCATTGTCCTCTGTATACTGTAGCTGTTCATTGGTCAATAGGCTTAGTAGTCCCTTCTTGATACCGCCTTGTCTTATTTTGTAACCTCCCATGGCGACACCCCCTGTTACGTGTGTTCTTACTCAGTATGCTTTAATTACAGCCTCCGAGCACTATTTTCTCAAATAGCTTTGTCCTGCCAGATGTTGCAGGCAGGACACGCTCTCTCCTAAAGCTTTAAAAAAAAATTGATAGCACGAACGCATTTGCAATAGGTCTCACATTTACAAGAGTTTAAGCTATTGGCATTGTAAATGACAATGCCTTTTATTTATCTGTTTGAATAACAACACATAAATAAAAGGCATTGTCATTTACAATGCCAATAGCTCAAACTCTCGTAAATGCGAGACCTATTGCATTGCAAATGCTTGTTATAGAGCTGCTGTGGTTCAAAACTTGGGAGGTAGGGCTTGAGGGCTAGTATTTGCCCACTACACAAGGGCCGCCCTTGGAGGATGACTCGAGTCCTGGGTCATCTGTGGCACCTTCCAGCACTAAATAGCAATCAGCCAGCACTCATTTTCATTGATTCTTTTTCCTGTGTTGGTTATCTAGTCTTTTGTAAATCCAGATATGTTCAAAGGCTGTATCCACGGATGCTGAGAGGTCCATTAAGAGGGGTGTAGGCACTCTACTAGTCTGCCTTGTTTTTGATAATTTTCCAGTTGGAGATAATTCAGTGCGCCTAGCTGGCATTAAAGCTGTTTGTTAGAGAGGAGGTTGTTTTACTCACGGAAATCTAAATTAAAGCTGCCTTTTAAAAATGTAGCTGGAAATAACTATTGATAGTGGTCTCATTTTTAGGTTGAGCCTAGCGCAGCGCTGCGAGACTTTATGTAAGGGCTTTCGAAAATGTCACCAGACGCCCGCACACGCTCCGCACACACTCGTGCGTGTGCTTAACTGCTATTGGCGTTTGCGTGTGTCTTCTTTACAAAGGCAGCATGCGATTAGTCCAAGGCGGGCGCATGTCCCACCTTCCTTAACAAATGTACCCGCCCATTGCATATTGCTTGCGGTTACGCGCAGCAGCAGCATGTGTTTAGAGTTAGTGGTTTCGCTTTGCTGCTGCGCTCGGTCGCTCGCCCCCGCTCCTCTCGCGTGTTTTAGTATTTTCGCCAGCCCTTTTTGCTTCCTGCACGAGTCTAGCGCGTTCGCTTTGCTATCGCGCTCGTTCGCTCGCCCTCGCTCCTCTCTTGCATGCTCTTGCATGGTTTACTATTTTCGCAGCTACAGGGCAAAACACATGTTTTCTTTAAGATAGTACAGCGCTTTAATAGCATCGCGCTCGCTCTCTCTCGCTCATTGGTTTGCCCCTGCTCCTCTTTTGCATATTTTAGTATTTTCGCCGCTACAAGAGAAAACACACAAGTCTTCTTTAAGATAGTACAGCGCTTTAATAGCATTGCGCTTGCTCTCCCTCGGTTTTCTTTTGCATCTTCTTTTTTTCCAAAAACACCCAACACAGGTCCCATGAGGGCGTTCGCTTTGCTATCTCGCTCCTTTGCTCGCCCCCGCTCCCGTTTTCCGTGTTTTACTATTTTCGCCACCACGAGTCAAAATACCTAAAATTTCTCTACATTATACAATATACTGCAGGGGCCGCATTTATACGGAGGGGGTAATGTACGGAGTCTTAGTAAAAAAACACGCAGAACAGGTGACATAACGGATATATGTATTGTTTTTATATGTTTTAATATTTTCGCCGCCACAACTCAAAACACATCAGTCTTCTTTCTGATAGTACAGTGCTTGATATAGCATCGCGCTTCCTCGCCCTCGGTTTTGCATCATATTTTTTTCAAATAACACACAAAACCGGTCCCAGGAGGGCGTTCGCTTTGCTGTCTCGCCCCTTCGATAGCCCCCACTCCTCTTCTGTTTCCCTATTTTTGCCGCCACAACTTATAACACCTAAGTTTTCTTTAAAATAGCACAGCGCTTCAAATAGCATGGCACTTGCTCCGCCCTTCCTTTTTGTTTTGCGATAGTTTTTTTTAAAGTAATACGCACAACAGGTCACATGCAGTATAAAAGTATTGCTTTCACACGCATTGTACATAAACACACGCAAAAAAAACGGCCCCAGGAGGCTCCTTTGATAAGTGGCAGCAACAGGTTTACTATTTTCTCACTGTTGTTATCTCTTCTGTCACAGAACTCTCCCCTTCCCATCCTCGCTAAAATGCTATTACAAAACCAGTAGGTTGCATTTACAACTGTACGCCTACACATCAAACTTTTTGCTTTACGTCTATTTCCTATAACAAATACGCCAATAGGTATTGAATTCTAACCTTACAAATGTTCAGCCATGCAACACTTTATATTACTGCACATAAAAATAGATGCTACCTAACTACACACTTGCAACATACCAAAAGCGAGACCTATTGGCTATGCCAATGCTTGTTTTTCGATTCTGTGGGTCCTTTTTAGGTCTCGCTCTGAAAGCCAGCGCTGGCTCTGAGCGAGATATTTTGTAGTGTGGTTGCAGAAATGCAACCACTCTTTTTGGCTGGCATCGAGTGTGCGGTTACGCGCACTATGACGAGCAGAGGCGCCATATGGCTTTCCTCTCTCGTCATGGTGCGCGCACATCGCACACCATTTGCCAGCCTGCTTCGCAATCCCTTCTCCCCCTCCCTTTTCGGCAGCTTTGATGAAGCTCCTCTGCTGCTGGCATTCCCCCCTCCCTTCTCGCCCAGCCCTTCTTGTCTTGTTTATTTTAAGTTGCAGATTTATACATGCATGCCTGTGGCGACCTGTATGTGCATTTGTAATACGCACTAAATTCCAGGCATTTAAAAGTCTGCTGCCCTGGGGGAGGGATTAATGCGGGCAGTTTAGTGTTTATAATGCTAATTCACTGAAATATCTTCTCACGTTGTTTAGTCTAAGGAGTCGTGCCATCCCGCCCGCAGGATACGCGTCTGTGAATTGTTTTTAAAGTGCCAGTAATTCTTTATACTCTTCCTTCAGCTGGGGCCTACGCAAGTGCTTTCCTGCCATAAAATATTGCTCCCATTCTATGAGAATTATAGCGCATAACATCTATCGGAGCTGTTCATTAATTTCCCTCAATGCCGAGTACCGACAGGCTGAGGTTTGTCATTGAAGGCAGCAAGGGTACTGCACACAGTTTTTATAACTAAAAGTTTAACAAGCATACAAAACTAAACTGATTGTACTTTTAATCTAAACACGTGAATCTCACCAACTCAGGTGAGCAGGCGCCTGGCGCTCGTAGCTCTGATGCCGCCGGTACGATACCAGCGTTCTTTCACCTTCTCCCCTTAGGATTCTGCAAAGTCTAACTGCGTCATCATTCACTTCACAAGCGTGGACCAGTCACCCTGGCTGTCCTCGTGACACACTGCGCACACTTCATACACCAGTCTTTCTAAGAGGTGTGGCTCAGGATGACAAGCTGGGAGTCTGCTTAATGTGCACTGAACACTAGCATTTTACACTAATTCAAAGCCGTTAAGCTAAAGCCAGCTAGAAAAAAAAAAATAACCCTACTCGTCGAGAGTGGTACTTGCTTTGCACCGAGTCCCTGCAGTAGCCCCTGTCCGCCACAAGGTGTCACGAGATTAATATTTAACTCAGAACTAAGATGCATAGCTACTGGAAACAACAAAATTAGCTCTGAACAATGTTCTAGGCACTTTTACTCTAATCATATTTAGTCTAACCATGGCTGCCAATAAAAGCAGAAACACAGAGGTAACAGTATCAATAGAACACATAGTAAAGTCATTACTTGTTCCCATTTCTGTATAATAAACCATCTGCAGAAAGGGTTTAAGTAATTGGGAAGCATTGGAGTATACATCTTGGTAAAATTGCTGAATTCTCAAGCCTCTCTCCACCTTTGTGCGCTCTTTGGAACTGGACGACACACACAGATATGTACAAATGCAATGGAAACACAGGAGCCTAACCGGTCGGAAGGACAATATTTAGCATGAATTGCATGCGCATTTCTGTAGTCCAGAGTATACATGATATATATGCATAAGAACCAAGGTGTTAGTGATGCTGGAACAATTTTTTAGAATGGGGGTGCTGCCATTAATTTTATAACACTGAAGTCATAGGTAGTGTAAAAGATCCAAGCAGTATACAAACAAGCATTTGCAATGCAATAGGTCTCGCATTTATACAAGTTTGAGCTATTGACATATAAATAAAGGGCATTGTCATTTGCAATGTCAATAGCTCAAACTCGCGTAAATGCGAGACCTATTGCATTGCAAATGCTTGTTTGTCTTTAATATTGGCTTGATGTAACAAATTTTAGTTGCTTGATGAATTCTCCAGACTGTAGTGATTTGCTAATTATTGCTTTTACTGGTATCATTTGCAGTGGTACCTTCAATAATGTTGAATGTTTTGAGGAATTGGGTCAGTGGGTGTTAAGATCATTGTTTTTTATTTATAAAATTCGCAACATGATAGTCCTTTATTTATTTATTATTTTTAAATTAAAAATGTCTAATTTTTACAAATGTTTAGTGATCGACGATGAGCTTCAGTACAATCTGTTTTTTTTATTTGTGTGGGGGAGGGTAATTTAGTGATTATTTTGAAAACTTAGGTTGTTAGTGGTACCCGAACTGTGTTGAGTACTGAGATTTTCGTTTTTTTTTTTATGATGTTGTAGCGACTGTATTGTCTTTGTACCATGTTTTTAATCCTTCTAGTCACACGTTTCTCCATTATCATTCTGGGCTTTTAATTTTCTATTTTTGTAGAGTGAAGTTTGAATTGAGCCAGCCCAGCTTATTTTGTGGTTGCTCTGTCTTGAAGGTGTATAGTATAACCTTAGTGATGAGCCATCCATGGAATTGAACATTAATAGATTGACTGGTCTTCCATCATGAGTGATGTTGGCGAGTCTCTTGGAACTCTTACATTATCTGTTAAAGATGGGGTCCCTGGTGACTTTTATGATGGAAACCCCCTTGGTGGGATTATGTGAAATAATTGATACTGTGATCACTCAAAGTCATGGGTTTTATTTCTTTGTGGTAAGGTCTGTTGAGACAAATATGGCGTGTAGAGAAGGACCTGGCTCCAGTAACAACCGAGTAGTAATTGTGTGCTTACAGCTTATTGCATGGGCATGCATATTGGTGGACATTAGGTTTGTCCAACCAGATGTTGGGATCAATAGGAACGTAATTGAAACTCTGTTTAGTCCAAGTCTTCAAAGGTAACTTGACTGAGTCTATCCTGGGCTACAAATCCTTCAACTTCTCACGGTCCACATTTTTGACCAGTTCCTGTGGCAGGCTGCCCACATGAACGGGGGTTCTGTTTTTTTTGTTTTTTTTTTTGGGAGAAGTGGGTGGAACACTGGTTGATGGGACTTGTATCAAACCACACAAATTGCAGATCTTTAACTCCGACACCTGCACTCTGATTTTAACCAAAATTTGATGTTTCCAGGGTGTTAGGATAGTGTGATTAATGCAAGCTCCAGTGTGCTCGATTTTAAGAAATGTCAGCAGATGGTAGGTTTCCCTAGATCCAAATGCTGCAGCTAGCTACATTACCAACAAGCATTTGCAATGCAATAGGTCTTGCATTTGCGAGATTTTGAGCTAAATAGCATTGTAAGTGACAATGCCTTTTATTTGTGTTTTGAAAACCTGCAAGCAACGACTAGAAGTACAAAGTGCACAAAGACAATGCCAATAGGTCAAAGTTTAGAAAATGCGAGACCTATTGCATTGTAAATGCTTGTTTACCTTTGCCAGGTCGTTTACTAATTTGGCATGCAGGCTTTGTAGTGTATTGTAAAAGGTTTTCTCCAGATCCTGTTTCATCTCTGCTAGACACGCTTTGAGGTCTTCCTTCGTCAGAGGTTACCTTTGCCGCCATATCCGGTTGTAAGTGTTGACTTTCTTATTTTTCTTTCAGGGAGTAGCCTTTGATAGACTTGTTGCGCTGTTTCTGTGCTCAGGGCATTTACTGTCCTCAGTGGCCTCTCCCAGATCACTGCGTATCACACAGTTTATGTGTAGAGTCGTGGCTATTTAACACCTGTGTGCTAGCTTGATACACTGCAGCTCAATATTATTGATAGGCTCTTTCTCACTTCTGTCCATACAGTGTATGCTCCTTGGGCCTTGTGTTCACTCAACGCATTTGCCCAGACCTACTTGTCCTGCTGGGGATCCCTTGTATACACTTCCACCGCCCTTCACATGCGGTTGTAGAGGCACAGCCGTTCTTTGTCCTGACAGTTGACTGCACAGACCTAATGCTAACCCAGATCAGTATGCCACCATGTTCAGCACCCCCTTCTGCTCTGTCAGAGCTCAGGTAGCCACTCCTCACAGTGGCGCCGAGCTGGTCAACCTTACGACTCACTTCACCCCCAGTCCACCGCTTTCTGAGGACTTCTCGCGGGCTAGCGGGGCCCTCCCCCAGCTGTTGGGCCCTCCTGAGCACCTCGCTTTCCAGCACCACCTCGAGGGTGAACTGCAATCTTGCCGTGTGATTATCTGTCCCCTCACTCAGCAGCTTCTCTCGGTCCGCTGGTGTTCACATGGCCATTTCTCAGCGTGGCACCCAGCAAGGCGACCATGCAGCTCGTCCTGCCCTCAGGCCACATCTTTCTCAAGTCTCCTCATGGGCCAGCAGGACTCTTTCCCAGGTGCGGGCCCAGTGCCTTCCAGTACCCCCTTGAGGGTGATCTTACTGAGTGTTGCTCTGCTGCCTACTCACTCTCTGGGGCCTGCCGTGCACCTTTCCTCTAGGGTGACCCCCTCCCACTTTCTCACTATCGCGATCCGCTCCCACCCCAAGGGATGGACTTAGGCGGTCACTCTCCCAGTTCCCAGGGGGACCCAGCCAGCTCAGCGAGACTCTGGCCTCATGGGGGCTCTCTGGCCACAGGGGAAACAGTCCAGGGAGTAGCAGTTCCCTCTGCGTTCTACTCCACCGTCACCTTTCCTAGAAGTTCTCTGGCTGTTTTTTGTTTGTTTTTTAAACAAACTTTATTGGTTTTTCTCCTTACTGCAATACTTAAAAAAATATATATATATTTATTTTACATTCTTTTTATTGCATTGCAAACAAATTAAGACAGCACAGTATGCATCAGTAAGAGTACAGAGTAAGTACAATAGCACATGTTCACAAATAGTGAGGTATGGTGGTTTCACTGTAACCGTAATTCAACGTAGAGAACAGAACAAGACGGGAAACACTCAGTGGCAGGAAAGAAAAGCAATAAAGGTGACAAAAGGAAAGTTAACACTGTGATAGTCAACCTAGTGGCGCATCCCTGATCAAGTGTGATTGCGCATACATTCACCGCAGCTGGGGCTAGCATTCCCTCTCGGTGTACTCCTTCTGTTACAGGAGCGATTTCCGTCATGGTCTCCGCGCTAAGCACGCCTCTCGTGGAGACCAGATATCCTTGGTACAGGCGCACACCGGCATTAGTTCCCAATAGTTGATCAGCTGCTCCTGACAACAAGCAGAAGGGTGCAAGAGCAAATCGGGCGCCGTGCTGAAACATAAAGCATGGCGCCCATGCATATAGCGGTGTGTTCCTGCAGGACGCCCCCTTGCAGCGGAATAGCAGTCCATGACGGCGACGGGCGGAAAACAATAATTAACTAGGAAAGCGCGCCATGCGTGCGTTGTGCTCAAACGCCGCGAGCCGTACACGTGCACATCGCCTGTCCGGGCGCGTGCACATCTCCTGTCCCCCTTCCGAACAAAAAACTACGACAATAGATCTCGCCAAGCGAGATGCGCTGCGTCACTAGGCGAGACCTAAAAATGAATGACTGCAGTGGTTGGCTCACCCGCAAAAGAGAGGTCCTGTTCAAATCAGGCGAAGTGTGGGGACACAATAGTAGATAGATCACATTTTGCAACCTGCCCTCAATTGCGTGATATGAGTAACTCCTCCCCTCAATTCCCCCCCCCCAATTCCGAGTCCTAAACATAACTATTTCGTAAATGCTGATTTCTTAGGTATAATTCAAACGATCACCACTTTCCCTCATTCCCACTTTTCATTCAGCTTAACTCCACTCCTAATTGGGGCCTGGATACATATACAGAACGGTGGCAAAACCAGCATCCAAACATGAGTGCTGGCATAATCGGGAAAGGTATTAGCAGCACACTTATATAGCGAGAATGCAGCCATAATTTGTCACTGCGGTGAGTTGCAGCTAAAGAGACTAGTGGATTATTTTTTTACAGGACAAGTATATTTCCGAAGTATCCCATCACCAAGTAGATTTTTTCTAAAATTCTACACCCCTTGGCCTTGTAATTGCTTTTTTGGGGGGCGGGAAATGCTAATCAGCGTGGGGAAAGCCAATAGGTCCCAAAGGCGAGACTTAACCGCTCTACCAGTGCTTGTTTTTTAGGAAAACAGTGAGTGACACAAACGAGCATTTGCAATGCAATAGGTCTCGCATTTGGGAGAGTAAGAGGTATTGGCGTTGTAAATGATAATGTCTTTTACCTGTGTGTTTTGGAGTGGAGTGGTTTATGTGGTGTGGAATTATGTGGGTTGTATTGGAATTGTTAGTTGTGGAATTGTGAGGTGGAATTGTGTGGTCTGGAATATATTTGTGTAATGGGATTGTGTGGCATAGTGAATAGATGTGGGCGAGAGCTGCATAGAATAGATAGAAAGGAAGATAGAGAGAGATAGGTAGGTAGTTTGTGCAAAAAGTGGTGAATGAACTCTAGGCAGAGGAGCAGAAAGATTTGTGAGAAAGAAGGGGAGAGCAGGCCACAGGCATAAAGAGGGAGGACCAGTGTACGCAGAAGACACCCTAAGAAGAGGAGCAAAGCATGGGGTTGAGAGACGGAAACCTTGAAAAGGTACAAGAAAGAAACTGAGCTTAGTATGTGTGAGCAGGCAGTATAGAGAGGAGATAGGGGTGTGAGGGAGGGAGGGATGAGAGGGGGTAGTGGCAGTGTGAGGGAGAAATGAGAGGGGCAGTGGGTGTGTAGGGGAGAGTTGATAGGGTTGGTGGAAGTGTGAGGGAGGGATGTTGGTTTGGAATTGTTTGTTGTGAAATTGTGTTGTGTGAAGTTCTGTAGTGGTAATATGTGGTTTGTCAGTGACACCTTTGAATGTTGCTTCCTAGATTGGCTACTTAACCGTGCTCAAAATGAGGAGAGCGAAAGGAAGGCTGAGTGCATAGTAAAAGGGAAGGCAGAGAGCTAGGGAGAAAGGATGTCAGAATGCACGGGAGAAAGAAAAGCAGAGGGAAACATGGGGCAAAGTGTTTTAGCACTGGCTTTAGAATGAGGTTTGGCATGTCCAGAGAAGTGCGAGTCTTACAGCTAGAGGAGTGTGCAAGGAAGGCAGGGGAAAATCAAAAGCGAACAGAAGCTTTCAGACTCGCACAATAGGAGAAAGTGCCCGGGCACCCTGAGCTCCCTCCCTGTGGTGCCACGAGGTGCCATTGGGGTGACTCCAGGCGCAGTTTGCATCATCACAGGCGAGCTTGTTCAAAAAGCGATATTACACAGAATATGCATAGCGTCAGAGAGAAGAGCTTCACGGGGTGGAGGAGTAACGGGGGGAGGGTGCAGGGATGACCTCCTAAAGGGCTGCTGGCATGGGGTGCTTTGGGTCGGATATCAGATTTCCACACACATTTCAGGCATTATACATTTCTACAATCTCTGCAATCTTCATAGAACCGCTGTATAATCTTTGATTTATGCCCCCAGCTGGGCATTAAGTCCGTGTAACCGCCCGGCCCTCTTTGCAATAATAACCTTGTTAAATTTTGCTCAAATGTGTCTGGATACGAAGATCAGGAATAATGACCTTTAAAAGCGCTCTTCTAACAGAAGCCCCCCACCTGACAGACAGATCCATAGACCTAGGAAGCAAGAATGGTTCATAAACGGACCAGGCAATAGGACAGGCAGGCACCCGAGGGGGGGAGAGAGTTGGGGGTTCTTTATGTGTTGATTTTCCCCTTTTTGTTATACGATAAAAAGTTGCATCAAAACTGATGAGGCTGAATGTTGACGTCGAGTCAGAAAATAGAAACTTGCTATATCTTTATTGCAACAATAAAATAATTTAAACATAAAAGCGCTCTTCTCATCTAAGCGCTATAAGGAGCTTGTGTTTGGGGAAGAGAAAGTGCCGTACTTGAGCTCCTGGCGCTCGTGAAATCAAAGCAGACTGATGGGGAGGCGGGGTTGGCGCGATGGGTAGGAGGTAATTAGATCTGAGTAGGAGTGGTGAGGGGGGCTGCTGGGTGGGTGTTTGGTGTTATGTGGGCCATTAATTCTCTGGGCTTGAAGCTGCAGCGAGATTCCCGTTGGCTCCATTAAGCAGATTATTGTCCCCAAATAGAGAAAGCAGCTCCCCAGAGACAGTCGCCCCCATCTTTCCCACACCAGACTTTGCCTGGGCTCAGCTGAATCCACCATAAAGCGCCATAAAACCCCTTCAGAGGCCACAGCCTGCACCTCCCCATGCAGACTTACCGCTTCATATTCGGTAATGTAGTTTGCAAAGAGTGCGTGATAGAACTGTGCGCACACAGAAACAGGCACACACCCACAGTGTCACACACACCAACAGTATACACGTATGTCAGCTGGTCATTAAGTCGGTGTAACCGCCCATCCCTCTCTGCAATAATAGCCATGTTAAACTTCTCATGTGTCTGGACACGAGGATCTGGCATAATGCACTTTAAAAGCAATATGCTCATCTAAGCGCTATAAGGAGCTTGTGTTTGGGGAAGAGCAAGTGCCGTACTCGAGCTCCTGGTGCTCGTGAAATCAAAGCAGACTGATGGGGATAGGGGGTTGGGCAATGGGTGGGGTGTGATTATATCTGAGTAGAAGGGGGGGGGGGGACTACTGGGTGGGTTTTTGGTGTCTATCTGGCCCATGAATTCTCTGGGCTTGAAGCTGGAGTGAGTTCCTCGGTGACTCAATTAAGCAGAGTATTGTCCCCCAGATGGAGAGAGCAGCCCCCCAGAGAAAGTCGCCCCCACCTTTCCCACACCAGAGTTTGGGCTCCGCTGAATCCGACATAAAGCGCTATAAAATCCCTTCGGAGGTCTGTCTGTGGCTACCCGCAGAGTTACCGCTTTGTTTAGGAATGTGGTTTGCAAAGGGTGTGTGATAGAACTGTACAGAGACACTACACACACAGTGTCGCACACACCAACAGTATACAACAAGCATTTGCAATGCAATAGGTCTCGCATTCGCAAAAGTTTGAGCCATTGGCATTGTAAATGACAAACCCTTCATCCATGTGTTGGTTTTGAAAACAGATAAATAAATGGCATTGTCATTTACAATGCCAATAGCTTAAACTCTGGCATTGTAAATGACAATGCCTTTTATCCATGTTTTTAAAAAGAAACATAAATAAAACGCATTGGCATTTACAATACCAATAGCTCAAACTCGTGTAAATACCAAAAATACTCGATCTCTGATCAGCAATTGATGCTTCTGCTTTTCAAACTTAAAAACATATGTTGTATTAGAAACACCTTAAACAAATGTAATGCAAAAATGTCCCTTTTGAAAATATGTCGTCCATACATAAATAGTATTTTATAGGATAAGCAATTAATGCACACATATGCACGGTCTGTGAAGCACTAGATATAAAGGGGCAGAGAAAAACACATAGTCCTGTTTCCCCAGTCCGCAACCTCTAACAACCACCAACAACAGACATAGTAGAATTATTTTGTGATGTCTGCTGCGGCTTTGAACTGCTCAGTGAAATATCTCACTGGATTAGGTAGGTCACTAAACCTACAACAAGTGCTCCTTTAAATGTCTTGTAATTTATATGCGTGGATACAGCTGAAGTACACTGTCCCGTCCTACACAACCACTGCCTCTACAGCTGTGGCAAGTAGAATTTGTGCATTTTTATACAGCACCAACTTTAAATGGGCATGCATAAAATATTATGAGTGACACTATCTTACAAGCAAAATCAAGCAATATAGACAAGGGAAACATATATAAATCATAGAAATTACACCTATTTGAGCAACAAGAAACTCTAAGATATTAAAACTGCTGTAAGCAAGCAGCATTTTAGTAACTTTTGAACAGTTTGAGCTGGAAACAAAAACATTTTCGTCAATCTGCAGTTGCAGCAGATGATGGATTATGTGGCGAATGCGGCAAATCTATAATTATGCGAAAATTGCTGCAGCCACATAATTGCATAATTCCATTGGCCCTGGTTATAGGAGAGAAAGATAAGCAGTGACAGGAGGAAATGGAATGACAATAGAAAGGCGATTATATACTGTAGTGAGGCAGTGACAGAAGAGGGTGGACAGTGTATGATTACAGAATTTAGGGCAATGCCAACGGCAGGATGGGCAGTGGCAGAGACATGTTGTATAACGGAGAGATGAGCAGTAATTGGAGAGGGGACATGGGAAGTGAAAGGAGAGAGGACAGTAACATGAGGCAGAGTTAGAGGAGGGTAGTGACGGGAGGGAGAAATAATATGTGAAAACATAACTACGCCCAGTGTGAAGCTCTCTGAGGAAGGAGAGGGAAACAGCAAACGCGGGACAACACGCAAGAGCTATAGAAGGAGAGCTCGCAGTTTGAGTGACCTCAGTGTGAACAGATTTTTAAATGCTGGAGTTCCTTTCTGTTACATAGGGTGTAAACACAAAAAATTACATCTGAACTTTCCTATTTGGAGCACAGTTTCAAAATCAAACAAGGAGTGCACTTACTAGAAACAGCTGGCAAATAGGGTGCCTGAGCCCTCCAGTTGCTGGTAGTGCGCCTCCACCAATCGCTCGTTGCCCCATACGGCTATAAGCGCGTTAGTTTCTGCTGGGGTCCAGGACATGCCGCGACAAGCGGCCGACGTGGAAAAGGAGACTGAGGACGACGAGGCAAGGCCCGGACCACCAGCGCATCCCTCTAGAGGCGATGAATGGCTTGGGGTAGAAGGCGCCGACAACGATGGGCGTCCATCGCTCAGCCCAGGTGAAGTAGGGGACATAGCCTCGCGCTTTGGAATCTTCAGTGGCGGCGGAGCGGGATCGGATTGCAGATCCGACTCACAGGGCGCAGCCATGTTGACTCCTCGGAACCAGCGGGAAGTTAAGCTGAAGACACGCCGTGAGCGTGCGCATCGGCTGCCTGGACAGGAGATGTGCACACGTATGGTGCGAGCAGGCGTTGTGATAACGCCGCGAGCCGTACGCGTGCACATCTCCTGTCTGTTTAAGTTTCGGCACAGACAGTTGATGTGCACGCGTACGGCTTGCGGCGCTATTACAATTCCTGCTCGCACCAAGCGCGTGCACATCTCGTGTCCCGCATCGGAGCAAAAGTCGGCAACAATAGATCTCGCATAGCGAGCAGCGCTTTGCGCTGCATCGCTAGGCAAGACCTAAAAATGTCCGAGGCGATCGAGCCATCTGGGAAAAGGCGGAGAGGAAGGGTGAGAAGCGGGCTGAGCTAGGACCCAGACAGCGGTGTGGCGGAAAGCAAGGTCCGCGAGACTGGGGATGAGAGAATACCACAGGAAAGAAAGTGAAAGCGTGCCATGCGCGCGTTGTGCCTCACACATAGTACTACATGCCCGTGCACATGTCCTGTCCAGGCGTGTGCACATCTCCTGTCCGAGATGATCTGGAGCCCACGGGGGAGGGAGGGAAAGTGAAAGCGCGCCATGCGCGTGTTGTGCTTACGCCGCAAGCCTTACGCGTGCACATGTCCTGTCTTCCACACGCGTGCACATGTCCTGTCCCCCTTCGGCTAAGAAACCGACAATAGATCTCGAGCGCATGCGCTGCGTCGCTAGGCGAGACCTAAAAATGACACTTTACTGAGTTCAAAATGTTATCTTTTCAGAAATGTATAGCTTTTCAGGTTGATACTTGGGATTCCCTCCTTGTTTCTCTACCCCGTCCCATACCCATCCCACACAAATAGCAAGTGGGTATAAGCCTTAAAAATACTAAATATAAAATACCACTTAAATTTGCAATACTTTTTTTTTATTTTTTATATACTGCTTTGCTTGTCCCTGAAAGATGGAAAGAGGGCTATCTTTGCACAGCAAGGCATATATTGATACTATTTATAGAAAAATAAAAACATCAACTTTTTTGGGAGGGAAGGCACGTTTTGCTACGTTTTGGCTAGTTTCTCAGGGGGAATTCACAAGAATCCCCACCATGTGGGAACAAGCATTGGCAAAGCCAATAGCTTTAATGTTGACCACCAGCCTTTTGGCGTTTTCAACATATTTTTTGTCTGCGCTTCTGCATAACTTAGATGAGATGTTGATGCAGTCATCCAGTCACAGGCCCTTAGTTTGGTCTTTATTGGGCCCTGTCTGTTCATTCACTGCCACCACTCAGGCACATATAAATCAAATGCTATTCTATTAAAAAAAAAAGCAACCTTGTGCAAAACTGCCTTAGACAAATCCACTGTAATTGAGCCCCTTCACCTAGAGGTGTGGGTCGGCTTTGTCAGGAAAAGGGCAGCACAAAGGCCTGACCAACTTGATCTAGAGGGAAGTGTAACCTGCAGGTTCAGCTGCAATGCAAGCTGTGGAAGATAATTACGTGTGATATTTTGCACAAGAAGGAATGGAAGGTGGATGGTCTGAGGGACCAAGGAGGAGAAAAGTCATGCAGGTCAAAAAAAAAGTGTATCTGCCGTGATAACATTTTCAGGTAGGTTCTTGTAATCTGCCACTAGGCAGGCCTTGAAAAATCAGTTTTTAAAAAAATATTTTTTTTTTTTTTACCAGACCTGCAAGGCTAGTGACATGAATAATCTAAACCTAACCAAAATGCGCTTGACCCCTAATTTCATCTCAAATTATGTGATCATGGGTAAATATTTTATTTCAGTCACCCTTTTTCTTCATTATCACATATGAGAACATCTTCAAATATGTATGTTCAGCATGTCTGATGTACATAACTCTTATTTGATTTAATAGACTAAACTTTTGCTCAATGTAGAATATAAATCTAGCCCACATATAGGGTACACATGACCCTTAACTTTTCTCTTAGTTCACTAATAGCATTAACGGGGCTGGGGCAGGAATGTTTCTCACTCCATTTTTAAAAGCTCCCACTCTTAATAAATGTATTACTTAAAGCATGATGTTGTAGCGCACTGTCATTTAGACAGACATTTCCAATTAAAATGGTGACACTTTCCCAATGGCCTACATTTTTGCTGATAAACCTGTATAGTCTACAAACGTGTGGAAATCCGGTTTCACCAAATATTTTTCATTTGCACATCACCATGTAAAGATTAGTTTTGATCCTACTAAAATCTTTGTTTACATCTCGCATCAGAATTACAAAAAAGTGCTTCCTTAACCCCTTCGGTGCGCGGCCGATTTTCGCCCTGTGCGGGGCGTTTCATTGAGTGGGCGGGTTCATGACGAGCTCAGCTCGTCATGCGCACACGAGCACTGCGCAGCATGACGAGCTGAGCTCGTCATGAGCACCGAAGGGGTTAACTACAGAAATATATTTTTAAATATTGGTACAGTTAATTTACATGCTATTTAAATATTGTTTGCCCAGTACGATAGTCCAGCGGTTCACTTTACAAAATTCTCAAACTTTGCAGTCAGATAAGGAAAAGTAAATACCAACCTCCAGGATAAAATAAGCAGCAATTTGTTAGAAGACATATGCTGACATTTGATCTCTCTTTGAAGGTACGACATATGTGACAAGACAAAAACAAAATTTAAAGGAATCTTTATTGCTCATTCACTTTCTGACTGAACCAAACACCTGTTCTTGTCAGCTCAAGGTCTCTTTCCAGAAAAATCGTACTCGCCATAGAAAGTGGGCAAGTAGATTTCTCTAGGCCTGCTAGGGATTTGACACATCTACACCCTCTGTCAGCGCATGATGGTGGTAAAGTCGTCCCAATGATGACATGAAGCGGTGTGTGGGTCAAGTTGAGTTTAATATCTATCTGTCTCTGTGGCGCGCTCTCTGTCTCTGTGGCACGCTCTCTGTCTCTGTGGCGCGCTCTGTCTCTGTGGCGCGCTCTCTGTCTCTGTGGCGCGCTCTCTGTCTCTGTGGCGCTCTCTGTCTCTGTGGCGCGCTCTGTCTCTGTGGCGCGCTCTGTCTCTGTGGCGCGCTCTGTCTCTGTGGCGCGCTCTCTGTCTCTGTGGCGCGCTCTCTGTCTCTGTGGCGCGCTCTCTGTCTCTGGCGCTCTCTGTCTGTGGCGCTCTCTGTCTCGCTCTCTGTCTCTGTGGCGCTCTCTGTCTCTGTGGCGCTCTCTGTCTCTGTGGCGCGCGCTCTCGCTCTTTCTCTCTCGCGCTCTCTCTCGCGCGCTGTCTCTCTCTCGCGCGCTGTCTCTCTCTCGCGCGCTGTCTCTCTCTCGCGCGCTGTCTCTCTCTCGCGCGCTGTCTCTCTCTCGCGCGCTGTCTCTCTCTCGCGCGCTGTCTCTCTCTCGCGCGCTGTCTCTCTCGCGCGCGCTGTCTCTCTCGCGCGCGCTGTCTCTCTCGCGCGCTGTCTCTCTCGCGCGCTGTCTCTCTCTGTCTCTCTCTCTCGCGCGCTGTCTCTCTCGCGCGCTGTCTCTCGCGCGCTGTCTCTCTCGCGCGCGCTGTCTCTCTCGCGCGCGCTGTCTCTCTCGCGCGCGCTGTCTCTCTCGCGCGCGCTGTCTCTCTCGCGCGCGCTGTCTCTCTCGCGCGCGCTGTCTCTCTCGCGCGCGCTGTCTCTCGCGCGCGCGCTGTCTCTCGCGCGCGCGCTGTCTCTCGCGCGCGCGCTGTCTCTCGCGCGCGCGCTGTCTCTCGCGCGCGCGCTGTCTCTCGCGCGCGCGCTGTCTCTCGCGCGCGCGCTGTCTCCCGCGCGCGCTGTCTCTCTCCCGCGCGCGCTGTCTCTCTCCCGCGCGCGCTGTCTCTCTCCCGCGCGCGCTGTCTCTCTCCCGCGCGCGCTGTCTCTCTCCCGCGCGCGCTGTCTCTCTCCCGCGCGCGCTGTCTCTCTCCCGCGCGCGCTGTCTCTCTCCGCGCGCGCTGTCTCTCTCCCGCGCGCGCTGTCTCTCTCCCGCGCGCGCTGTCTCTCTCTCGCGCGCGCTGTCTCTCTCTCGCGCGCGCTGTCTCTCTCTCGCGCGCGCTGTCTCTCTCTCGCGCGCGCTGTCTCTCTCTCGCGCGCGCTGTCTCTCTCTCGCGCGCGCTGTCTCTCTCTTGCGCGCGCGCTGTCTCTCTCTTGCGCGCGCGCTGTCTCTCTCTCGCGCGCGCGCTGTCTCTCTCTCGCGCGCGCGCTGTCTCTCTCTTGCGCGCGCGCTGTCTCTCTCTTGCGCGCGCGCTGTCTCTCTCTTGCGCGCGCGCTGTCTCTCTCTTGCGCGCGCTGTCTCTCTCTTGCGCGCGCTGTCTCTCTCTTGCGCGCGCTGTCTCTCTCTTGCGCGCGCTCTGTCTCGCGCGCTGTCTCTCTGTCTCGCGCGCTGCCGCTCTGTCTCGCGCGCTGCCGCTCTGTCTCGCGCGCTGCCGCTCTGTCTCGCGCGCTGCCGCTCTGTCTCGCGCGCTGCCGCTCTGTCTCGCGCGCTGCCGCTCTGTCTCGCGCGCTGCCGCTCTGTCTCGCGCGCTGCCGCTCTGTCTCGCGCTCTCTCGCTCTGTCTCGCGCTCTCTCGCTCTGTCTCGCGCTCTCTCGCTCTGTCTCGCGCTCTCTCGCTCTGTCTCGCGCTCTCTCGCTCTGTCTCGCGCTCTCTCGCTCTGTCTCGCGCTCTCTCTCGCGCTCTGTCTCGCGCTCTGTCTCGCGCTCTGTCTCAGCGCTCTGTCTCGCGCTCTGTCTCGCGCTCTGTCTCGCGCTCTGTCTCGCTGCTCTGTCTCGCGCTCTGTCTCGCGCTCTGTCTCGCGCTCTGTCTCGCGCTCTGTCTCGCGCTCTGTCTCGCGCTCTGTCTCGCGCTCTGTCTCGCGCTCTGTCTCGCGCTCTGTCTCGCGGCTCTGTCTCGCGCTCTGTCTCGCGCTCTGTCTCGCGCTCTGTCTCGCGCTCTGTCTCGCGCTCTGTCTCGCGCTCTGTCTCGCGCTCTGTCTCGCGCTCTGTCTCGCGCTCTGTCTGCGCGCTCTGTCTCGCGCTCTGTCTCGCGCTCTGTCTCGCGCTCTGTCTCGCGCTCTGTCTCGCGCTCTGTCTCGCGCTCTGTCTCGCGCTCTGTCTCGCGCTCTGTCTCGCGGCTCTGTCTCGCGCTCTGTCTCGCGCTCTGTCTCGCGCTCTGTCTCCGCGCTCTGTCTCGCGCTCTGTCTCGCGCTCTGTCTCAAGCGCTCTGTCTCGCGCTCTGTCTCGCGCTCTGTCTCGCGCTCTGTCTCGCGCTCTGTCTCAGCGCTCTGTCTCGCGCTCTGTCTCGCGCTCTGTCTCAGCGCTCTGTCTCGCGCTCTGTCTCGCGCTCTGTCTCGCGCTCTGTCTCGCGCTCTGTCTCGGCGCTCTGTCTCGCGCTCTGTCTCGCGCTCTGTCTCGCGCTCTGTCTCGCGCTCTGTCTCGCGCTCGCGCTCTGTCTCGCTCTCGCTCTGTCTCTGTCTCTCGCTCTGTCTCGCGCTCTGTCTCGCGCTCTGTCTCGCTCTCGCTCTCTCGCTCTCGCTCTCGCTCTCTCTCGCTCTCTCTCGCTCTCGCTCTCTCTCGCTCTCGCTCGCTCTCGCTCGCTCGCTCTCGCTCGCTCTCGCTCGCTCTCGCTCGCTCTCTCTCGCTCTCTCTCGCTCTCTCTCGCTCTCGCTCTCTCTCGCTCTCGCTCTCTCTCGCTCGCGCTCGCTCGCTCTCGCTCTCTCGCGCTCTCTCTCGCTCTCTCGCGCGCGCTCTCTCGCTCTCTCTCGCTCTCTAGATATATTTTAGCTATATCCACAAGGAGTGAAACACAAGCAGCTGTTCACCGATGTCCAGGCTAAGACGGCTTTTCAGCGCCTCAATCACCAGGGAACCAAGCTGCATTCTCAATTCTAACTCTTCCATAGAACAAGCACCGCTTAACACGAATACACCATATCTCCCTTTCTTAAAACAAAATAATAAAATAAAAAGAAGCATGTGGCACACAGTGAGTATCTAAGCAATATGTCCGTAAAACATAGTCCTAATTAAACTGACCATAATGAAATTCTAGCATAACATTTGTAAGACATAACTCCATATAAAACAGTCCTTAAATTTAACTGCCAATTTAACATTTCTAGCGTTACCTCTATTTGAGCTTATTTTTCCTCCCCCTTGTGTAGAAACAGAAGTACAATTTTTCACGTTCTCAATCCTGTTACACGAACCAAATCCTATAATTATTTCCATCCCAGACACCTTGATGAGAAGTGTGCAAATCATCCAAATTCACCTTCGACATGTTGCTCACATTTATGTCAAAACAACCATCATTCACTGAATTGTAAACCCTTGAGGAAAATATTCTTATCTATATCGGAACAAATTTTTAGGTCTCGCCTAGCGTTGCTGCACAGCTTGCTCGGCGAGATTTATTGCTGATGAGGATTTTGAGAAGAGGGCTTTAAGCCCCGCCCCTCATTTCCATTGGCTGGCGTCACCGTTTATGCTAAACGGTGGCCTGCCATTGGAAATGAGCTGTTGGCGTTGCCTACCTTTCGCCTTTTGGTCCAGCCCATCCGGACTGGATCGCCTGCTTCACGGCTGTTGTGAAGCAGTTTCTTATCTCAAGGAGACGTGTTGTATAAATAAGCCCTGAGATCCAGTCCAGATGGGCCATCTCAAAAGGACACAGGGCTCCGAGTGTTTATTTTTGCATCGCGCTTTCACTTTAAAGTAAAATCGCGATGCAAAAATAAACAGCGCTGCCTTCCCGCAATGGCAAGCGCTTGTTCAGTTTATGGCAGAATCGTTCAACCTTTGGTCTCCCTTTCTGCTAACAATGACGCCCTCCGTTTCCAATAACCTTGAAGGAATTGCGCTGTGACGCACTATTCTTTACACACATCCAGAGTCGAAAAAGGAGCAGGCACCCGCATCCCAGGGAAGAATTCCCGAGATTCCACTAAAAACCAAAACTGAAGGATTTATGGCAACGCCGCTGGTAACTTGCTGGCCTGGCGCCATAAACCTAGCCGGTCGCTATCAATGGCTCTGCTGTCACTGCCTGCCTGGCCGCGCTTTCCTTCTAAAGGGAGATGAAGCGCTGGGCTGCGCAGGGCAGCAGGCACGTCACCCTCTTAGCGCATCGGTGATGCAGGCAGCTGAAATAGTGCAAGGAATTCCAATGTCTCAGGGACTGAAGCAGCTGTGGAGGAGGGGCGGCGAGGGGGTGCTGTCTCTCACCCCTTCCTGACTTATCAGGGAGAGAGATGGTGTGATTTATGAACAGGCGGCAGACATGCAACTATTAAACACCTTGTTTTGACTAAATGTTCAAACATCCGCGCCCTGCCAGTGATTCTCCGCTCTCTGATCTCCGGCTGTGCACTTTACAGACCCTCTGGAGCTGATTCAGAAAAGCAGTTGTGAGCGCCGGAAGAAGTGCTACTGAGGAACTTTTTTTTTTTTTTTTTTTTTTACACATGACGCAGCCCCAAAATGCCCAACTCGCTATTAGTCAAAGTGCAAAGAGGACACAGTCCTTTCTATTGGACCACTATTACACATGCCTAAGTGAATAGGCCTCGCTGTGTGCAAATACGAATGGGGATAGATGGTAAAGGGGGAATTACAGCAGATGCTATCTGGTGGTTAAAATGCAACCATGTAAGAAAATCTCCAGAGTTATAATCCCAGCTTTAGCAACGGCGTGATCCTTGGCAAATAATCCATCTTCTTGTGTCTGAGATTCCAAATGTGACAACATTAGGAACATGTAACACAACCTCAGTGCTAAATGCGACATAAATCATGGACCTTCTCAGAGCCAAGGGAGCTTATTTTCCATGAGGAATATTTAACAGAGACTAACCCACCAAAATATTTCTTGTATTTATTCATTTAATTTGTTGCTTTTGATAATCGCCGAGGCATCCAGGGCTTTCCCCAAACTGCTTTCAGTAAGGGATACAGAGGGAAAGGAATGCGATTGAGTGACTGGATGGATTTTTAGATGATTTGATAAAGGGTGGAAAGTACTGTAGCGGACAGCAGGATAGTCTGGTGGCAAATAACTGAGTTTCCATGTTTTTCCTGGACTTCACTATACCTACATTAAAGTCGGTGCGAATCCAGGGTGGCTCTAGCAGAGGCTGAGTTCTGCTCCCAGAACATATTGCGCATACAAAATCTATGACCAGTCTCTTTTGGATAGTAGCTTTGGCCATCTATTCAGCTGGAGAGGTAAATCTCAGGCAGCAATGGGCCAAGCATGTTCAGGGCTCCAACCAACATTAACATTTTCCTGCTGGAGCGTCTTATCTTAAAGGCAGTTTCTTGGCCTTTTGCAGTAATTCTGCATTGCCACTGGGTGGTGCCCCAAAGAGGCTCGCTGTAATTATGAAAACACTGACCATTATAAGAGGACAGCACCTGACCATGCAGAGTCTTTTGAAAACATTTGTTTCATTGGCAGAGACCTGGTCCAGTCAAAGTAGACCTGAGCGCTTCGCACCACATGCGCCACTTAACAAGGATGAGTGTCAACTGATTCTACACACACTGGAGGGTGAGTAACATTTTGGCCGAGAGCCCATTTGATTCCATTACATTGTTCGATTTTTATAGATTACCATAGGCCACAAGGACGAGGAAATTCATTGCAGTACGAGCAGCAGAGGTAAATAATGGAAGAAAACAGTTTTTGTGATGTCACTGAACTGTTTAATAATACATAGATCTCCACTAAGTGTGACTCGCAGAGTTCAAGCATTTTAGACGTAGTCTTGTATACATTGTCCCTTGCCACAGACTGAAACTGCAGCACTAAGCTAAGACAAGCAATGGAAAACATTCAATTTCAATTTTAGTACTTGTTAAAACAAATAAGTTTGCAGGTACTCTTTGTTATGAAGTCCATTAAAACGTGACAATTCTAATGTTCTTAGCTTAATCACATAGTGTTTCTATCTTTTACCATCACTTACAATCTTCAAGATTAACTTTCCTATCTAGAGGTAGTTACCCTCATTGGCTAGGTGACTCCCCCAGACTGAAGTGAACACCAAATTGCCCAAAAACAGAAATAACATTCTTAAAATTTCCATCCCAAAAACTTTAGAAACGAGCATTAAAATGCAATAGGTCTCGCCTTTCATTAAGTTAAAGCCATTTGCTTTGGTATACAATTCCATTAGCAAAGCAAATGGCTTTAACTTAATCAAAGGCGAGACCTATTGCATTTTCAATGCTTGTTAGAACAGTCCCTTTGTTCCACCATCCACAATCTCTCAACAAGACTGCACGCTTTGATACACGCACCACTTGTACTGATTCTGAAAACGTAGCTTCCCCTTTTTGTACATGGCATGTATTTTTTTTTTTTTTTTTTTTATGAGAACCCGATCACCAACACAAATTCTTATCCACACCTCTCCTCACACTGCCACAATACTCTTTGGAATGTACTTGCCTCTTCTCAACACGTTGACGCACGTCTGGCCCGCTTTTAGCTGTGGCAAGTCCTAGGCGCAGCTCGCACCGGGGGGGATGAGGCAGCACTTTAAAGTGCAATGTGTAGTTCTTCCTCCTCCTGGTACAGGCTGCTGCAGGACATAGTCCTACCCCAGCAGCAAGAAGTAAAACGCACCGCATGGATGAGAAAGTGGTTCAAAGCAAGATGTGCCCCTCTTCCTCTTGGTGGCTGCTGGGGGACGTAGTCTTACCCCAGCAGCGAGAAGAAAAAAAACAGTCTGCCGCGGGGATGAGGAATTACTTTAACCCCAGCCGCAGGACAAAAAAACCCAGTCAAGTCAAAATCTTACCCTGTAGGATCGCAACCCTGTGAGCGTATACCAAATGCCTAGCAGTTGCGGTAGAATATCTTCGGCCCAGTTACATTCATATCTTTCTATATCTTAACAGACTGGTAAAGGGCAGCAGATGTGTGTAATGGCCGGCTCACACTCAGCAAGCTATCTCCTTCCTCCAGACATTGAGGTTCACCATCTACGCCAAAAAATCTTTATCCCCAAGAAACGATTGATTTATCTGCCCTCCCCTAACCAATTGGTTGCGGAACAAGTTGGAAGCGCTTGATATGTTGAGTCCTGTGTTAGTATTAGATCCTTCAAATAGACCAAGCAGCTATTTGCTTTTGGACAGCCCATCTAGCAAATCCAGTTTCCGGCACAGGCCTTGCTATAAGGTTTGTCATAGACATCAGATTAGTTATGCCCAAACTCATGCTCTTCAGTGTACCTAGGGCACATTCTACACATGACAAAGAAACCTGTATGATATTAGGCAATATCCAGTCGCAGACATCTGTGAAGCTGAGATATGGTCTACTTCCTATAGAGCCGCTAAGCATTGCTGTGTGGACATTCGTGCTAGTCAGACTCGTGTTGGACAAACAGTAGTTAAACCTTTATTCCAAACGTTGTCTTTTGCTACTCGGAAACCACTGCTGTGGGGGGTATGGGCACTGCTTTACAATCTATGTACATCAGGTGATAAATAGCCATCTTAAGCAGCACATGTTGCAAATAGAAAACATTACCTGTAGCAGTTTGCTTGTAGTGTACTTTCATATACACCCTCTACCTCCCCTAAAGTGAGGTCATTGGCCGTTTACCAGTCTACCAATCGCTATCTTTCTTCATGCATAGTCTAATACCAGAATGCACATATTTATTGCTACACATCTCCACACGGAAAAGCATAGTAAGAGATGGAGTATGTCTTAGTGCATTGTGGTTTTTGGAGGAGATGTCACTAGTGATCTTGAAAACTTTACTTCAGAGAAAATAAGATGTAACGTCCAAGGATGGATAGCAGGAGTGTGCACAGCACGTGAATCTACAGCAGTAAATGCAGAAAACATTGTTTACAGGTAAGTAACATTTTCCAAAGGTTCATTGCTCTAATTTAAAATATTTCTAAAACAAAAATTTGCAGGCCACAATAGTCACATTTTGTATTTGAAAGTCCACTCAATGGTCCTCCAAGTAATACTCCTACAAAAGTGTAATTAACAAGCGGTGAGGTCGTATGTCCTATCCAGATATCACTAGCTTGTCCCACCTTCCAAAGAGCGCCCATGAGAGTAAACATTCGGATAGACCACTGCTGTTATTGCATTAGGTCAACCTGGGACCTTTTTTAAATTATAAAACTTATACAGCATTCTTGTTTCATCCCAGCATTTTCCCTCTGACAATTTTAATTACCCAGCAGTCTAAAAATAAAATCACCAGAAATCAATATGAGGGGTGAGTAAGCTTCTGCAATCCTGTTTACAAATTTGTTTAATTTGACTTCTTGCACAACAGTTTCTTTTTTTGAGGCAAGTAAGATTCCTTCAGCACAACGTCTTCCTGGTCTACAAATAGACTCCTTACATAATGTAAATCGTATGACCGTGCTTTACACTTGTACCACAAGACTTTGTTTTTCAAGAGTGAAACAACCCTCTTTTGACCGGTATTTTCAAATCAACCCCTAGTAGATCAAAGCTAATAAAACGAAGCCTTCTAATTTTAACCCAGTGTGTGCCAAGTTTGTGTGATTCTTATGACTTCATTTTAACAAGAAACTACAGCACGTAATGTTTCAGGATAACCATTTCAAAAACACACTTGATGAATCTATTTCCATTTATGCAGGTACCCTAAGCCGTAAGTCGCTTAACCCTCTCTCCAAGAATTGGGATATAATGAATCCAATTTATGAATTTAAATTCTATATTGAGTTGTTACCTATCTGCATGTCTGTTTTTTAGGTCTCGCGCCTAGCGTTGCAGTGCGTAGCACTGCTCGCGCAGCGCGAGACCTCTTGTACGGGCTTCTGAAAGCTGCCCACACGCTCGTGCGTGTGGTTTTGCTTTCGGAAGCCCACATTGGCTGTAGCGTGCGTTTAAAAAAAAAAAAAACGGCACGCAATTGGGCAAAGGCGGGCGCATGTCCCGCCTTTGCTCCTCCCATTCCCACTGGTGGCTAGCACGCGCAGCAGCGCGCGTTCGCCTCGCTGCCGCGCTCCCTCCCCCCGCTCCTCTGTGGTGCGCGCGCACCACTGGTTTCGATTCCCGCAAGGCGGGCGCATTGCTCCGCCCATGGCCTATTAGTGTCTATTACGCGCACCAAAGGCCATGTGGTTTCAATTATCGTGCCCAGACACTGGCGCGATAATTGAAACCACATGTTTCGCTGTGGCGTGTTTTTTTTTTTTTTTTTTTTTAAATAGCGATCGCTTGCGATCGCTTTCACTGCCGCTTGTTTTTTTTTACCAACATTGCAATAGATGTCGAGTGGATAATGAAATGATGTGTGGAATGCCGGAGTTTATCTCAACCACTTTTAATTACTCTGGGACCGGATTTTGATCCCCAGTCACCATTGACTTGAACCCTGAGACTGATGGACCCCCAAACAGCACATTCTGACTTCGCTAGATTGTATCCTTGATGTATTTGCCGTACGTTGTGGGGTTTGGGAATTGTTTTAGCATTTTTCGTGTTGGAAACACGGCCGCTGACGCTACAGCTGGTAGTCTCTGATATAGTGAGCACCTGAACTTTCAGATTTGCATTTCAAGTCTATAGCAACCATAAAATAAAATGCTTCATAATATGGAACACATTACTAACAAGGAATGCATTCTAGACGTTAATGTAAATGATAGTGACATACTTGAAGTTGGAGTCTAACCGCACGCGTAACCAATATACTCGTAATTACGTTATTTTCCTAATTAAGGGGCAGCTGTTGGTACAGAAATTAGAAAGATCCCCAGAACCCAAGAATGCTCCCAAAAAAACAATCACTCACCTTCCCGGACGCCTTAGTTTTATCTCTGGGTACAGAGTGACAAGCGTTATTCCACATCCTTTTTTGATGTATATGGCGATAACGGTGAGCGCGCGTGCTGTTCTCGTGAGTCTTACCGCTCATGAACATCAAAGAGGTACGATGAATGCCCGGTGTGACGTAATTCCAGGCGTGACTTCTACGGAGCGTTTCGTCATTGCGTTACAGCTTGACTTGAATTGTGACGTCACAATGCTCGCTAGGGGCGCCCTAGCTCCGGACCGGAAGAAGCAGTGCTCCCCTAAGGTCTCACCATGAGCTACCCTGGCGGGCTGCCCCTCGTGCTTCTGGTCTTCCTGTCTGCCTCTCCGTGCCATGGGGCCACCAAGTTCAGCTCTCCACGAGTGCTGCTGCCCTACTGCAAGGAAGTGCGGGTCAGCATTATCCTCCGTGCCGGGAGCGCCTGCTACAGCTGGTGAGTGCCAGAAAGGGGCGGACGCGATGATACATTATTAAGGGGGTCGGCAAGGCTAATTAATCGGAAGGAGTTTCAAAAGCCTTAAAAGTGACGACGTCACTGTTGACAGGGGTGCGGTATAGGGAAGCATATAGACTAGTAAAACATTACCTACCAAACACGAAAAGTGGATCATCTACAAAAACATGCTTTTGCGGCTATATAAACAGGGCATGAATAATGTACTTTTATTGGAGGTCAACTCGAAGGTGTTCGTTCATAAAAGGAAATTAGAGCACTGAATGGGAAGGTATACAGCATCACTCGGCACCACCACAGCATCACTCGGCACCACCACAGCATCACTCGGCACCACCACTCAGCACCAACACAGCATCACTCGGCACCACCACCACTCAGCACCACCACAGCATCACTCTGCACCACCACATGCAACACTGCTGGGTGTTGCATTATTTAGCAATGCCAATAGCTCACACTTTAATAATGCGAGACCTATTGCATTGCAAATGCTTGTTTTTAGTAGAGGCTCACTGTCCCACTCCAGGTGACTCGGGGCCTAGCAGTCTTCTAAGAGTCTAAACCTGAACTTTTCTTCGCAACTCAGTCCCAGTTGATTTGAGGGACATTTGCATACTATTAAGTCTTCAGTCCGGGGGCTTCATCAATTTAATGTTGTGATTTGTTGGCGCCAAACGAACCCATCTCCCTTGACGGATACCTCTTTAAGTGAAATCCAGATGGATCGTTTAGAATGCTTAATAGAACAAGCATTGGCATAGCCAATAGGTCTCGCCTTCGGAACCTTATAAGTGTTTAGTTATGCAGCACAATATCCTTGGTGCAACAACATCAACTGTTGCATGGCTAAACACCAAAGGCGAGACCTATTGGCTATGCCAAAGCTTGTTTGTTTCTTCTTTTTCGAGTGCTTTGGAGACTGATTTGCCCAGAATCACAGGCTGTTGATCGGACGCCAAGACTCGTTCCAAAGTCGGCAGCTCCGGCTCGGACGCCACATCATGCCCTATCAGTAGCATAGCAAGGAGGCCAGGGGCCCTGATGCAAGCACGGAAAACTACCCTCTTTGTAATTTGTTAGGGTAGTATGATACAGCAATTAACATGTTTCAAAGGGCCCTGAAAGGCTCTCTCCGCCGGTGCCGCTGCACCAGTGGTAGTTGCTTCAGATCGTAGTTCTGAAATCAGCCGACGACTTTAAAATCCACGCACACAGATTCTGAACTTTCAGATACACGTGCATAGGTCCCCAAAACTCCTGGCCTTGAACAGGAGTGCAAAAAATACATAGATTCGGAAACCTACGGGCAGGAATGCAAACTGAGGCGCTCCAGAACAATAATTCTAATATTTCGAGAAACCAGTTGTAAAATCGAGATGATATATATATATATATATATATATATATATATATATATATATATATATATATATATATATATATATATATATATATATATATATATATATATATTGAAATCTCCGGAGATATTTTCAGAAATACCGAGAATGTAAAGTATGTTAATACAGTTTGTAAAATTTCGAAACGTGCACGTCTACCACTGTTTTAAGATGTACACCCATACGCTGGATGTCAAATCTTCAGACACACATTGTAGAATCTCTGTAGATGAAATCTGAAATCTCCTGTTCAACATTCTGGAAGGAAAAAAACAGATTTCAAAATATCTAGACAGCGCTCGTAATATCCCTAGGCACATATTTTGAGACGTCCCAATACTCATCTGAAATGCCATACTGCACATTTTCCAGAGACCGTCCATAAAATCTCGCGTGACGCATCCTGAAATCTCATGGCAAAAACACAACTACTGAAATCTCTACCTACAGATTGTAAACTTTACGCACCCGGATTGCTATCGCTCCGGGCACATATTCTGAAGTTTGTAGACACAGGTGCGCAGGTACAGACTGGACCACCTTCAAACACAGATTATGAAATTTTTGAGATTTAGGCTTCAGGCACAAATGCACACATGACCGCTCTGGAAGCAGACATGCGTGGAAATGAGAAATCGACATGACTGGATAAAGATATGAAAACTCTGAAAGATCCAGTCTTAGATTCTAAACTCTTTAAAAAAAAAAAAAAAAAAAAAATGTTTGAAATATCTAGATGCAGATGCCGAAATGTCCCCCACCCACAGATGTGCGTTCTGAAAAATCCAAACCAGGCACACAGACACATATTCTGAAATTCCCACTCGCAGATTCAACATTCTCCAGAACCAGACACAGGAAAGAGTCTGAAAATCGAGATATAAGTCTGCACTCAGACACAGGACACAAAGTCTTCAATATCTGGAGGCAGATTTTGAAATCTCCAGACCCAGCTACTCACTGACAGATTCTGATATTTTTAAGTGTAGTCTCTGAAATTGCAGACTCACAAATGCAGATTCTGAACTCCCAGCATCCTTATATATAGACAGATTCCGGAAAATCTAGAAGCAGGTTTTGAAATCTCAAGATCGGACACACAGTTGCAGATTCAAAAATGCCTACACAGTCTCAAATCTCGAGCCCGGACACGAAATCTGAAATTTCTAGACGCATATTCCGGAATCCACAGAGCCGAATTCTGGAAAAATCTAGAAGCAAATTTCGTGATCTCCATACACATGCAGATTCTAAAATATTGAGAGGCAGATTCTGAAATTCCAGATATTCATGCACATCTTTATACTGTGAAATATTTATATATGGTTAACAGATTTAAATTCTGCAGGAAACGTCACCGGAGTCAAATCTTATCCGTCCGTGCACACATTTCTTCTGCGTGACTGTCAAAGGCAGCCCTGTGTGCGACAGGTTTTATAAGCCCTAAGACTCGTAGAAAAAATCGTGAAAGTAAAATGTAAATATTGAGACAGTTTAATGGAAACAAAACGCGCTCAGGGGCCCTGCTGTGGTGCCCGCCCCTCCGCTGTGAAATCCAGCGTTCTCAGAGACCACTGGGGGTGTGCAATACACACCTCAAGGAACTGCAGGGCTAATGTGTAATCGGATCTATGTGGGCATATCTCTCGTGGGGTAGGTGTGTGCCGAGGGGCCAGTAACAGTTAGTTTCGGGAAGCGCACGTGGTGTTAAGCCCAGTGCTGCTGACTTTGGAACAGGTTCGAGTCCCTGCGTCGGCTCAACAGCCTGTGATTCTGGGCAAATCACGTAATCTCCAAGTGCCTAAAAAATAAATGTGATTGCGTGTAATATAACCGGTGCGCATGTAAAGCGCTCCAATACCTTCGGGCCGAGTTTGTGTCATATAATACTACACAAAAAAACAAACGTGAAAGTGGTTCTGGAAAGGTCATCATGAAAATGCAGAATAATGGTACTACGGGAGGCAGTCGTCTCAGCAATACTCCTCTGAATGGGTTTGTGCGTCGGCTTCTAAAACGGTGAAGCCCCACAGGTCGCCATAAATAAAAACACACAAATTTGCTGTGTTTGTTTGGCATATTTAAGGATTTTTAAACATAAATAAAATATATGGTATTATGTCACATGGGAAACAAACGCTGTATACTTTTACGT
Source organism: Calotriton arnoldi (assembly GCA_963921515.1). Taxonomy (NCBI): domain Eukaryota; kingdom Metazoa; phylum Chordata; class Amphibia; order Caudata; family Salamandridae; genus Calotriton; species Calotriton arnoldi. The sequence goes on along the minus strand of CAWUFW010000856.1, from coordinate 3,349,992 downwards.
TACAGAATGTAATCAACAGTGGAAAAACTGCTAGCTTTTTTTGGTACGGTTTCCTTTTAGTCCACATAGAGATCATTTTAAAAAAAAATCAAATTTAGCACGCTTCGTTTTGTTTATTCGCACGTTGTGTAGCATCTTGCAGAGTCTAATACGTGTCTGGGCAAGAAAAGGTAAAATAGCGTGAATGGACTGGATTGTGAAATTTACATGCGTTTTCTATTTATTGAAAATACAATTTCGGTGCTTTTACACCGCGCCCACTTTTATCGCTTTGGGCAGTTTCTGCAACAAAGTAACTAATGCAACTTTAAAACAAGCGCTGAAAGACAAGTCCATCTACAGCGTTTACCTTACGGGAGCGAGCAGCGGCGGGCGCAATAATTGCAAACAGATGGCGCCGCTGCTCGCTCCTGCAAGGTAAACGCCGTACATGCACGAGAGCTCATTGGAAACGGTGCAGTACATGCACAAGTTTTCAAAAAAGTACGGAGTGATTCCAAAAGGTCACTCCAAAGCATTGCTTGTGCGCTGTGTAGGCGAGACCTAAAAAAAGTGAATCTGCTTCCTCTGTTATGTTTTTGTCTAACCGTAATGCCTGAAAACAATTTAGTGTGTAGTGTATAGGGAATGTTATCACCTCGCATACCAAAAACTCGTGCTATGTAAGTTAGTTACTTCAACAACTGGTTAGATGATTACGTTTTTTTTCTATTTTTCCTTTCCCTTTTTAGGTTTTTCTTTGAGTGTTGGAACACAAGTTGGTCAAGGGGAAGGTGTGTACATTTTTACTCGTTCATTTTTGGCCTGTAGCTCGTATGATTCTCTTTGACTCGTGTAGGTCATTGTAAATATTCTTTATCTTGTACTCAAATCTGTGAAATGCTGCTAATAATACATGATCATTAACAAAACGAGCCTAGTTCAAAAACACATTTGAGATGGCTTCCTTATTTTAGTTGCGTCTCTTGGATGTGTTGCTCATGAGTAATACTCCATGTTATAAATGCTTATAAAAGTTAACACAATTCGTCATCTTTACTTTTCTAGTAGTATGACCTTTGTAATGACGTGTATATGTTTAAGATAACCCTTAACACTTTTCCAGCATAGATATGTTTACAGTCCGCACTAAACTTTCAGCTGCTCTGTCAGTAAATTAGTTTAAGAATTTGACATTCGATCTCAAACTCACTCAGATCGTTCTATTCCGTTCTGAAGAAAACTGTATAATACTTTGTTACTGAATACGTTTTTCGTCTTTTGCAGACTTCCCCACCCAGAATCTTTACAAAACATTTTTTGTTGTAGGTGTTACACAGGTTAGTATGCAATATGACTTAACTTTTGATACTGTAAAGATCTGTGTTTGGGAAGATCTGTTTAGTGGGTACATGTTTCTAAACTATGCACAAGCCCTGTGTTTCACCGTTCTACTCTGTCAAAGATACTGCTCAGTTGGACTTTGCTGTATGTTTGTCTAAAAACCTGCAATCGAGCCTTCTCCTAGTGAGCCAGGCCTTTATGTAATTGTTTTTTTAAATTGCCTCATCTAGTTGTTTATTTTCTTGTACAATTGTTTTTTTTGTTTTTTTTACCTTAATGGGATGATTAATCAAGACCTATCTTCAGAATTCAAGAGTGCATTTACCACGCAGGACCGTGTGCCTCTGCCACATTGCTACAACAAACAGAGGCTCCATTATAATTTTGGCTTTGACTCTGATCCTAAGCCAGAACAGGGAGCACCCTTTGGATGATGGGGATAGCTTTGTCCGACCGCACACCTCCCCCACCTCCAAAAACACCTCATTATACAGATGATGATGCTTTATTCCTTGATTTACAGAAACCTGGTGAGCTTGATAACTCCTGAGACAGAGCTTGACTCGCCACATGGGCCACCAACGAAAGTTAGTGTAATATTGTAGTTTTGGGTCGGAGGGCAGCGGAGTTACTAGAATTACTGCTGCCCTCGCTTGAGACCAAAATAAATGTTCTGAGACAAGTTCTCCTAGAACATATATACTCCAATGGCTGCTTGATCGAAACCATGTTCTTGTCCACCTCTGAACAGGCAGATAGCCAGGCCTCACTCCTGGGATTTTTATTGTGCAGGCCTCCAAGAATAGAGTGAATCAAAAGTACTTTTCATCTATTACTTCGGATAAAAAAAATCTAAAAGGATCAATTCCTTTGGCAAGCAAATATTTACTTCCACTGCTTTAGCTCTGCTATCTGTGATTACAGTTTGCTTGCTGGGCTGCTACACACATGCCCTTTAGGACATGACCAACGGAATCTTATTGATGGTTCCGGAAGAGCCTGGACCTTTTTGACCCAGACGATACATGAATAACAGGACGCGGCTGAATTTTATATTCAGTCAGGCCTGGCTACCGCGTATTGTCTGGGTAGGGCAGTCTATATCGGTGTTGTCCTTCGTAGACATGTGGATGAGGTCCTTTGGGTACTCCAGCAATGTGCAGACCTCCCTAATGGCCATGCCCTTTGCTCGACTCTGCCTCTTTAGAGAGAAGTTGGGCTCCACATTGAAATGACTTAAAGGCAGCCGAGCTAAACAGTTTCCACATGAATTCTGGAAGTTTAGAGGCTACTCCCTATGGCTGGCATATATACAGACCGTTTTCCCAGCCAGGGATGCAGCAGACACCCCAGTCCTTTTTGAAGTTGTGGATAAAGGGACCTCATTCTTCTTATTCCTCACTACAGTGGCCAGTAAACTGCTGTAGTTTGCCCTTAGTAGTGTATACCCAACCAATGGGAAGCAGCATCCAGCTTTACTGCCTGGGTTGACGTTTACTTGTGGCAGATGGGTCTTGCAGATTGTTCAAAATAGCTATGCCATGCTTTTTTTTTCCTCCTCGACCACTATTCCTCCCACACCAGAATAAATTGTGGAGGAGCAACTGTCCCTGTTACAAGAGGTGCTCCTTTGGTTCATCATGGGTGCCTTTGAGAGGGTACTGGACTCTGAAAAAGGCAGAGGTTGTTACATTCGCCGTTTCACCATCCCAAAACGGGATTGAGTCTTGTGCTGGACATTCGAGACACCCCATGCGTTCCTGGGAAAGGACAAATTAAAAATGCTCGCGCTGGCCCAGATCCTGTCTGCTCAGTACCCATGCGACTGGATGGTGTCCTTGAACTTGCAGGCCGTCTATTTTCAGTTATTCGTTCTTCAGTGCAACAGATGTTTTCTGCGATACAAGGTGGGCCCGTAGCATTTTCAGTTTGCTCTGCTCCCCCTCTGCCTCACCAGCACCCCTCAGAAAATGATGGCGGGGGTCACTGTCCTTCTTTGAAGGTAGGGAGTACCTATATTCCTGTGCCTCGACAACTGGTTGCTGGAGCTGTGGACTACTTTTCCGGGTGATGGCAGAACTCAACTTGATAGAGAATCACTGTAAAGAAGCCGAAGATCGGACTGATTCCTTCGTAAAGACTTCCATTCATTGTGACATTCCTGGACACCATGGCATTCAGGGCTTTCTCCCTGCAGCAGTGAGTCCAGGCCATTTATGCTATGATGCCCGATGTTTCAGACTTCGTCCTGTATCATGGTGTGAGTGGCATCTTGGTCTTGTGCATTCTCCTTGTGAACAATGCCAGGTGGCATATGTCTTCTCTTCATTGGAACTTGAAGCTCAAGATGGCCATGCATCGAGTCAATCTTTCCGACACCATCCAGGTCTTGGAGGAGACTGCTCGAGATTTGCAGTGGTGGGTGTTGTAATGCAATTGTTTGAGTGTCGGTCCTCTCTCCCTTCCCTGCCGAGAGCTGATGGTTGTGACACTCCTACCTGCTGGGCAGAGGAGATGAAAAGACTCTGGTCTCTGGCACAGAAGGAGTTCACATCAATCCGCAGGAGCTGTAGGTAATTCATCTGGCTCTGAAGGCCATCCATCAAGGGGAGGCTTGTGTAAGTTCTCACTGACAACACCTCTGCCCTGTGGTACTGCAACAAGCTGAGCATGGTGGGGTTCTTCTGTAAGGAGGCATTGCGTCTCTGCAATATGGAAGATGCCCTGCCATTCCAACCACCTTCAAATCATGTAGCAGAGAGCTTGAATGCTATAGCTGACCAACTGTAGATGCGTTATCTGGCAGTTCATGATTGGCATCTGCATCCTAAAGTGGCGCATGAGGTTTTCCTCCAGTGGGGTGGTAAACATGGCTAGATTGGTTAGCCACCATTAAACAAGCAGTGTCAACAGTTTTGCATGTTGGAGAGTTTCCACATGAACGCTTGTTGAGAGACTCATTCCTGCTCTAATGGAACACTGTACTCCTGTACATCTTCCTGCCTCTATCCTCATCATAACTCAGGAACGAAAAGTAAACTGCTGGCCCCAACTCATTCTAGTTGACCTTGATGTGGCCAGGAGAGTGTGGCACCCAGAACTCCTGGGCATCTGCCCTCCCATGAGACTACTAATTTGTGGGCCTTTCTGTCTCTGCAGCAGGGCAGGTCCGCCACTCAATTCTGCACAATCCATCCCTCCAGGATACGCGTTTGAGCAGTGGCAATTGACTGCGTTTGCTTCGCCACCACAAGTGGTGGGTGTCATCCTTGATGCCGGTTGCCCTTACAGGGGAAGGTGTCTTGACGTCCTTTGTCTATTTAGTGCTTGGCCCAGCAAGGCCTTGCAGTGGGCACTCTAAAAGGTTATTTGTCTGGCTTTCTACGTTTGCCAGACAAACTTTTATTGTTCAAGTCACCTTTTGTGAGAGAGCTTATAAATGGGCAACACATGTCGACCCCCGCTCTCCCCCAAGCTGTTTGTGATGCCACGCTACGAACTTGACTTGGTCTTGACAATACTCCAGTGTATGCTCTTCGAGCCGATATACAGCTGCTTGTTGCATCTTCTGACCTTGATGACCCTTCCTCATTGCGATTTTATCTCAACTTAACCAGGGAGTGGTCTTCAGGTACTTTCAGTGCAACTGCCCAGCATCACCTTGTTTTGTCTACAGATTGGTGCTGAGGACTTGGATGAACTTCTTACCAGCAGTTGTAACTCCCTTCCATGTTGGACAGAAATCACTCTTCCAGCTTTCTCTGCTCCACCCCCCCCCCCCCTTGAAAGAGAGAGGGTCAATTGATAGACCACAGGAGGGCTTTAACCTTTTATATTGATCCTGCTAAGGACCATGGAGTGGATGATAGACTTTCTATGGGGTCCTGTGCAGCGAGGAAAGAAAAGAGTAGCTTGTCGAGGTGGGTTGTCCTCTGCACACTGGCCAAGAATCCGTTCCTGGAAAGTCCTTGAGCCCAGGCATATCCATGCTGAAACATTGGTGGCCATGCATACATTAACGAAGACTAGTGCTCTGACTGACAGGTGTGATGGGAAGTAGATTTAGCTCTTCTCGCTCTGCAAGTCCTTGTGGGCTGAGTCCACTCGACAGGCCCTTCACGTTTTGGAGATCTGCTCTGGTATCTATTGTAAGGGGAGGACTCTGCGGTTAAAAGAATCCAGCAGAAGATTAAGTTAGTTATCTTTGGTAATGCTCTTTCTGGTGGATACTATAAATGCATTTTCTTAACTGCCTCCATGCCCTTCCCAACACCTCCCCATTTTGTGGAGTGTTTTTGTTTTTCCTTTTTTTTTTTTTAATCCATAAAAAAGTCCCAAGTTATTGTTCAGCACACTATTGGCAACAATTGTTCACGCCCTTGTCTTAGGGCGCAAGAAGAGGGAAGATAAAAACTGAAGTTTACGAGCAGGTACCTCCTAGCCCCCTAGCTAGGATTTACCAGTACCTGGTCTTCTGACCGACAAGACCCTTTTGGACCCCACTCTAGTGTGTGAGGCTTACTGCCTCGCTCTGTTTTTTTTTTTTCTCTCACTCGCTCTTTCACACCGCTCTTTCTTTCTCTCTCTTGCACCACCCTTTCTTCTGGTATTTTTAATTGCAGTTTTGTACCTCTGCCTAATTTTCTGTCTCTTTGGTCTGTTTCTGTTAATGTCTGTCTGCTGTATTGCCTCTGCTTTGTCTTGTTAATGTCTTTCCGCTTCTCCCTGCTTTGTATTATCAATAGTTTTTTCTCACTCTCGCTTTGCTGTACTTTGCTCCTCATTCACACTTCTCACTCTCTACCTTTTAGCTTCTATCAGTCATTTTTCCTCTGGTCTATTTAACTTGCTGCTCTTCTCACTCTAAGTTATCTTGTACCTTCCCACACCTACCATGGATTACTCGCACCAGTCACATCCAACACCTGATTAACTCACACCTGACATCCATAGCACTGCGTCCATACTATCTGCTACACCTTGACACCTGCTCTCTTGCTAAACGCCACAAAAGTATAGTCCCAACTCCACGAACACTCACTGCACTTGCTCTTCTTACTGAAACCTGGTTGACACCCTTGTCTGCCCCTGACATTGCTGCAGCCATCCCTCCCAGCTTCAAGATCGCTGTAGGAAGCTGGCTCTGTATATGGTATGCCACTAGGTGGTTATATCGTGCACAGAGTTCATTGGTTCCCCAAAATTGTACAGGGCTCTGTGTAAAACCCAAAGAGCTCTATTACTGGCAGTGTGGGCGAGCAGAGGACACAGAGGAGTGTAAGACCTTTATTGCACAACATTGACCAATAATGGACACACGACTCAAAAAGGAGATCCACACCAATTTTAGAAAAATAAGCTGTTTGTACTTTTTTTTAAGACCAAGATCTTTGCAATAAGGTAAGTAAATTTTTAAATAGAAGTACTTTTCACTTTAAAAAAAATCGACACTTAGAGCAATTCAATGTTATCCTATGGAGGAAAACAAAAATGCGGTTATATGGGTAAGTCTCACATGATCCAGTCTTCGGGACCAAAGGACAGCAAAGGTCAGGTGAGTTCCAAAACTGCACCACCAGCGGTACAGGGGCGGCCGGTTGCAGAGGTCAAAATTGGAGTTCGGCCCAATGCGTTTCAATGGAGACTGGGTGTGCTCGATGTCGCACAGCTTGCAGTTAAGTAAATTGGTTGCAGGGGCCAAGCATTGGGGGTTAGGTCAAGCACAGAGGGGTGGGGGGGCACAAAGCAGCACCAAACATACCACCAGCGGCACAGGGGCGGCCAGGTGGAGGGTGCAATTTCAGCATCTGGCGCCCAATGCATTTCAATGAGGATTCTGTTTTCGCCAAACAGGCTGCAGGCATCGAGCCCGAGGTTGCGGGAGGGAGACCGACAGCAGAGGTAAGTAGAGATGTAGGGGGTGGTAGGGGCACAGTCGATTTAGCTCACCTGGGCGCAGGGGCTTCGGTTGCAGGGGTGCCTTTCAACGTCTTGAGTCTTCTTACCTGAGCTGGTCTCGGTCTGGGGGAGTCTATGGATTCCGGCTGCAGGCGTCGTCGAGGGGTCAGCCAACCCTGGACTTGAGGTTAGATTCGCTGGACAGGTGAGCCACTCAGACTTGGGCTGTGGGCATTTGGTGCAGAGTAGGCAGGAGTAGCGGTTCCAACTGGATCCGCAGTCCTTGTAGTTGGATTTTTCTGGACAGGGTTTCTGTCCTATGAAGATCTGGTCGTTTTTTTTTTATTTTTTTTTTTTTTATAGAAAACCATAAATAATGCAATACAATAAATCCAGCTATACATTCTATAAATTTCAACAAGAATATTTACACACACAATGATAAATAACATCTATTGATCAATACATAACAAGTCTTAATCAATCATAAAAACAGGGGGAGGGAAAAAAAAAGAAAAAAGAACACCTAACATCTTTTAAATAGATCACCATTATTTCCATCCAAACTGGACCAAAAACTAAGAATGTGCTATCTCTCTAAAACATGTTCTCTCATAAACAGAAGGGGCAAATGGCTTCGAATAGAGATTTTTAGGGAGTAATATCAAAAAACTTTACCCAAATTTTCTCAAATTTCTTAAATCCCCCTGTTCGCATAGCATATTTTCGTTCACTATTCTTTACTAAAACCATTTTTTGAATCCATTCAATTTTTGAAGGAATTAAATCCGATCGCCATCTTTGAAGTAAAAGAGATCTAGCGACCGCCATACCAATATATATTATTTTAATCAACTTCTGTGATGCCTGCAAATCTGGATCATAGCCCCACAATATCAGTCGGTCATTACAACCGAATGTCATTACGAAGTTCCGTCGTTAAAAACTCAAAGATATCATGCCAGAACTTCTGGATCAATGGGCACTGTAATATTATATGAGTCCAATTTGCGGCGGGATGAGTATGGCAGCGAAAACACTGCCCCGGTTGACTAGGATAAGCCTTAGCAACAAAGGCCGGAGTTCTATACAATAGCCATTTACTAAAATATAACATCCTTCGCCAGTTAGCACCTCTAACTGAGCTGAAATTTAAACTATTAATTGTGGTCCAGATATTTACTGTGAGTTCTTGATTTTCATATTTACTCCACTTTGCAATTGCCTTGATCTCCAAATCTATCCCTTTAATTCGGGCTAGTTTTTTTTTCCATTCCCCTGGTTTTTATTACCTTATCTCCCAGCAAGTCATACACTAGCTGTTTCTGAGTTATAATCTGAAACAGATCAAGATTTTCAAAGAATTTACTAAGCGTAATATATGAGCCAAGAAGAAGAAAATCCCGGGGATTAATTGAGACATTTCTCTTACACTGATCCAATTATCGTTCCGAACAAAATCGGAGAGCTTCAAAAACCAGCTCTAGACCAATTTTGTGAAAGAAAAAATGATTTTTAATACCTGCAGAAGCAAAAAGTTCAGCAGTAGGAGTTATATCATTAATAAGTGGGATAGAATAGCGTTTACAAAGCCTGATATTTATAAGATACCCAATGTAAACACTTGTATCGAACTAATTTTGGAGATCGAAATATTGCTAACGGGTGGTGAATCTGATTATCTTTAAACATTAAATTAATAAAAAAAATTATAAAAAGACTCGACTGTAAACCCTGTTTAAATCTAGACATAAATTGTGCAAAGTACGCGAAATAATATTCTTTGAGATTGGGGAGAGCTAAACCTCCATCTTCTACATTCTCATATAAAGTGCTGAGTGCAATTCTGGGAATTTTCTTCTTCCACAGAAAGAGGGACAGCTATTTTTCTCAGCAAGAATATTCAGGCAGAGGTGCTAAATATAGCGAATGACCAGGGGGGGAGATGGTGTTGGGCTACTTGTAAGGTAGGACATAGACCCCTGACATTTGCAAGTTTTTATGCTCCAGTGGAGGATAATCCTACCGTTTACGAGGTATTTTTTCAATCCTTAATACAAGTGTCAGGGGAGATAATTGTGGGCGGGGATTTTAATCTGTTGATGAATCCAAAGATCGATTCTTCTACAAAAGCGAAAAACTGTTAAAACATCAATCCCTCAAAGTGGTTCAAAGCTACAGCTCAATGCTTGATATCTTCGACCCTTGGCGGGCTGTATTTCCCACCGAAATTGCCTATACTTGCTTTTCAGGGAGATTTCAGTCATTTTCACGGATTGATTTCTTTCTTATCTCCCGGAGTTTGTCCATTAAATCACAAAAAATTCTTCAGAGCGGGTTCTCGGACCATGCTATGGTCAGCTTGGAGGTAGAATTGGGGGATAGTAAGAAAACTTTAAGAAGATGGCAGTTAAATCGCCAGTACTTATCCGAGGATAACTGGACTTCTTTGATTAAAATTGAAATTAGAGCATTTTTTGAGCGAAATCAGGGCTCCGCCCTATACATATGATCTGGGACTCATTTAAAGCTTTTTTTCGTGGGCTTGCTGTCGCTAAAGATGCAGTGATATCTAAGGGTAGGAAGAAGGAAAAACAAATGTTTGAACAAAATTTGCAAAGGTCTCTAAATAACTTTCTGATCAGCCCTACTTCGGCAAATCATCGACTCCTGGATCAGGCCAAACTGAGTCTTGCCGAGAATTATTATACAAAAGTGAATTTTCTTATCAGCAGTATAGGCAAAAAATCTATGAGGACAGTAACTACACCGGCAGATTTCTAGCTTGGCAGGCAAGGGAGCAGGCTGTTAGTAATCAAATACTTGCATTAAAATGCCCTAGCTCAGGTCATCGCATTGAAGATAGGGAAGCAGTAGGCAAGATTATGGTCCAACATTTTCAGAATATATATGGCCATGAGCAATCTATCAATATGCCATCGCTGGAAGCGTTCCTTCTGGAAAATGAATTACCTGTTTTAACAGACTCAGAAAAAGAAGTATGAGGAGGCCGTTCTCAAGAGAAGAATTAGGGGAAGTTATTAAGAATCTCCCTAATGGCAAAGCCTGTGGTCCAGATGGTCTCCATTCAGAGTTTTTAAAACATTTGCCAGTGAGATCCTTGATGTCTTTCTCATGTTGGCAAACTCAATTTTGGAAGGAGGACTTATACCACCAACTTTTAGAGAAGGGAATGTAGTGAGTTTTTAAAAAAGGGCAAAAGTAGTGAGGATCCTAATTCTTATCGTCCGATAACTCTTTTAAACACAGATTATAAATTGATTACTAAACTTTTAGCGAATCGTTTTAATGGGTGTGCTTCGCATTTAATCCACTCCGATCAGAATGGTTTTATAGCTGGAAGACAATTGGGAACTAATACGCATTTCTTAGTGGAAGCACTGGATTACTTTGACACACAAAAGATCCCAGCATTAGTTTTGTTTTTAGATGCCGAAAAGGCTTTTGATTTGGTTATATGGGAGACTTTATTCTGTATTTTAACAAAGTTCGGCATCCCCTCAAATATTATAGATTTGGTGGCAAATCTATACAAGAATGCTTTGGCCAACATTATTATCAATGCTATTCAGGTCAGTCAGCTAAAAGTTAAAAGGGCACCAGACAAGGTTGCCCGTTGTCCCCGATACTTTTCGCTTTTTTTATTGAGCCCTTGCGATAGCCATTAGAAAAAATAGGTTTATCTGTCCCCCGCTTCCGTCTATGGCTAAGATCAAATTATATGCTGATGACATTATGCTTTTATTAAAACCAGAAGAGGCAGCACAGGCCAAAGCTTTTCAGTTGTTTGACCTATATGAGTCATTCGGCGGCTATAAAATCAATAAAAGAAAAACCGAAATAATTCTGAGTGGATGTACGTCGGAGATTTTACACCCCGATATTTTTTCGTGTTTTAACTTGAATCCCAAACGTTATTTAGGGGTCTACTTTTCATCATTAGTTTCGGATTTGTATGATCTTAACTTTGTCCCGTTGTTACGAAAAGTTCAGGATCTATTTTTACGCTGGGACTCCCTTCCGCTTTCTATTTTAGGTAGGGTTGCCTTGATCAAAATGTCAGTGCTTCCATTGTTCAATTTCTTATTTTCCACAATTCCTTGTGTACTTTTAAATTCTTTTTTTACAAGGGTAGAATCTATGTTCACATCGTTTCTGTGAAAGAAGAAAATTCCCAGAAGATCTGGTCTTTGTTGAAGAGCAGGCAGTCTTCCTCGGGATTCTGGAAGTCGCAGGCCACAGGACAGGCGTCAATTTCTTTGCAGGATCTTTAAAGCTGGAGACAGGCCGATAAGGCTGGGGCCAAGTCAGTAGTCTTCTTGAGGATTTGATTCACAGCGTCGTCTTCGTAGGTCACAGGAATCTAGTTTCTAGGTCTGTGGGAGGTGCCTAAATACTAAATTTAGGGGGGGGTTTGAGTAGTAGGTAGGGTAAATGGTTTCCTTATCTGGGGTGACTACACCCACTATTATGCCACCCTCCTGTGGGAGGGGGGCATAGACCTAGTCCTGATTGAAGGAGTCCCCTCATCTTCAAGATGGAGGGGACTGAAAAGTGTGCTTAACTTCGCCTCCTGTACCTGAGGGATGAAGTAGGCAATGGTGGGCACACCTCCTAGTCTTTCTGAGTTTTCCCACCCAAAGGGGTGGTGTAAACCGGGTGCTGCCATCTGCTAACAGCAGAGGCCGGGGGGTCGCATTACAAAGGAAGCATCCCCTTTGAGCACTGGCCCATCCTGGGGTAGGAGGTGTGACCCCTCTGCCCAGGATGTGCATTGTTTCTGGTCCCAGAGAGTAGAGGCTCTCCACCCAGGGTTAGACTGCCTGTCAGTCAGTGCCCACACCAGGATCTGTAGGTTTAGGGGCACCTCTGAAGTGCCCTCTGGGTACTTGTTTTAATAAATCTCACACTGGCATCAGTGTTTTATTACAAGGAGCTGTTTGGTACAAAACACTCCTTGTTTCAGTGAAGCCATCATGGTGCTGGGGAATTTGAGTTGTCGAGTTTCCAGCCCATGTACTCCTTATGACTTCCCTGGCACTTACAATACTTAAGAATTGACCTTAGTATTGTAGGGGCATATCTACTTGTGCAGATATGCCCTCACCTGTGGTATAGTGCACCCTGCCTTAGGGCTGCAAGGACTGCTAGAGGGGTGACTTAACTGTACCTACAAGCAGTGCTGGCTGGAATGGCACTGAGGCATGGTGCCATGTCGACTTTGTCGTTTTCTCCCTCACAAAGGCATGCAAGCTGGGTAAGAGGCACTTTCTCGCAGTTGCATGCCAAGACAGAACAAGCCTGGAGGCCGAATCACCACTGTTTTCAAGGACTTCATCATCTGCACCACCACCACCTCAGAAGTGACCTTCCCCACAGCAGCAACATGGAGTACCGGACTATCAAGCTCCGCATCACTGCCGACTTCAGAGTTTCATCCACCTGTATTGACCACCAGGACCATGCACCGATTTCGCCAGCACCATTGCAGACTTGGATGCACCCCTCATCCCTGACAAAAGCACCTTCAGCTTCCTCTGAGACCTAGATGTCAACCTGGAAGACCACACCGCCCCGAAAGTGATGACCAAACACCACTGCAAACAACTAGAGCGCAGATAGAGCAAGAGCTAGGACAACAAGACAGTGCCACCTTCAAATCTGCCATCAAAAGCTACGTCCAGCAGATTTGAACCACCAAAAGTTCTCAGATCGCTTAGACGCCTTCACCAACTCCAGCAAAGATCTTTGCCATTGTGAAAGATATCCCCTCCTAAGCAGCCGACTGCATCATCATTCCCCTCACTGGACCGCAGCATGGAACTGTCCCAGTTCTTCTGCAACAGGATAACCAACATATAGGACATCGCAACCAAACTCCACTACAACACCCCAAACTGGACCCTGCAGCAACTGTCCCATAAACACCACAAAAACTACTGCCCGGTCCGTCCTCACCAGGGAGAAAACTGCTTCTGTTATGAAGTCCATCCACTTCTCGGACTCTTATTCATTTATTTCAGGACAGTGGGACAAAGTGCACGTGTCCTAAAATGGCAGCTGCAACATTCCTTTTCATAATGTGATTCATTTCTGCAGCAATCCAATCAGAGGGCAGTCCCGCAAGGTGGGCAACCCTCGGGGGGGGGTGGTATACCTCTCGACTGATCCGATAGCTTTAGGGACACTTGTGAGCCTCCTGCAAACCCTACTGTCCAGATATACAAAGTTTTTTAACCTTAATTTCTCAGAAACTACTTAGATACCAATATCACAAAAAACAAGTGCTGGACCAAGATCTAACTTTCTGCCAATTTTGTTGTAATTTCATTCAGCCATTGTCATTGTTTAATATTCCTATGGAAAATTGCATTGGGAAATTATGTTTTGGGACCCCCTCCTTTTTTCTCTCCTGCTGCTCGATGAACCACCCCGAAACTTTCCAGGAAGTAGTTCAGGTGAGTGAACCTTTTTTCAGAAAGTTTTTTTGAAGATTCGTCAAACAGCGCCAAAGTTATTAGCAAACTAAAACGCTCTTACTATAGTAACTAGAACTACACATTGGCGACTGTCACTGTGTAAATTTAATACATTTTATATATAAATGTGTATATGTTCATAGCATGTGTGGCTGTAGAGACACATGATTGGAATACTGTTGCCATCGAGTGTTGGCTCACATATTACAAGTTTATTTTTTATTTTTAGAGAGGCTTAGAGTCTCGATGCTGTGATTCCTCCCTTACAGTTAGTGTGTTTGGACATCGACTCCACCCTTCAATATTATTTTTTTTTTTTCGTGGGCCATATGGTTTGGACTTGTTCTCTAACAACTCTGAGGTAGACGGGCTGACTGGGCCTTTCTCTGGCATAGTCGTTTGCAACGTTTAATGCCCACAATTGGGGAGCAAGCCTTTTTGTTCTGTGAGACTGAGAACGATCAGAATCAATTTGAGAGGAATCTTTGCAGTGCCGTAGTACATCGGGAAAGATCCGAATTGATACATCCTTACTTCCTTTGGACATAAGATTAGGAAACGTGGGCAAATACAGGGTGATGGATTGAACACCCTTTCGTTTTCTCCCACTGTGACACACTAAGTATCCTTAGAATGACCATCAAGGTGCCTGCAGTCTTTGCCTCCTCCACGAATCAAATGAGGCCTCATGTGAGTCCTGCCCCGCATTTAGGTGCACGAAGATGCTATGTTACAGGAGGCGCATCTTAGGATGTATCAACTGTGAGCTGCCGAGATGCTCCTAGTTTTCAGCAAATGAGATCCCCTCAACACTGAGGCACAGTGCCCGAGGTCCTGGCGCACCAGCCGACACCCAGCCCACAGATTGGCTTCAAGTGCCTCCGAGGAGGAGGAAATTGACCTTCGATGTGAGAAGTTGGCCTGGTATATGCTGTCCACTAATTAAAGTGGGCACCTTGCACCAGTCCAAACGACCCTTCTGATGTATGAGGTCAAAGATGACCTTTAGAAAGCTATCTTAGTGGTAGCTGTGGAGAGCAGCCTTCAGGCTTAATCTTGAAGAAATGTAAAGCAGCTTGTTTTACCAGAACATCACCTCTTACATTGACCAAATGAAAGGAGAACCACACAGTAGTTATATAAAAATATGTATTTATTAATATAACACTCTCTATTATCCTCTACACGAGGATAGAACACAAAGCACACAATACGAGATCAATAGGACAGTTGTTAGTAGCACAATACACAGTGGGCTCCAGGGGGAGACCAAACCATGTACTAAAATAGTGGTATAACAATCAAGACAGGTCAAGACAACGTCTGGAGCACGTAGAATTGCTGGGACCCCAAGGAACCACCCCAGGTGAGTAGATAGGGACCCCACGGAGGACGGGTGCAGTGTACTAACACGACCGCAGGCTCCGTACAATTCTATGGGGAAGTCACGGTTACAGTTTTAAAGTTTAAGGACCCTTCTAGGACGATGTCGAGCAAACCCTTTGGAACTTAAGAGGCTGGAGAGCCACCCCACCCGTGGATACTGTAGTACCAGAGTTACCTATCCATGGGGAGCCGGGTGCATAGGTCTGGAGTGGCGTCGGAAACCGCCGTCTTTCTCAATGGAGGGCTGTGAAGAAGTACTGCTGCCATGAAGGTGAAAAGGGTCTGGTGGAAACCAAGCCTGTATTCTGGAAGGAAGGAACCTGAAAGCAGAGGGGACAGAGTCTGGGTCACTTCAGGGTGACCAGGGGCTCGGTAGACGAATGCCCACCGATATCGGGTGCTTCAGGTGCGAAGAAGGGATGCTTGACTCTGCAGCCAGGAGACGTCTAGGACGACCAGGAGCCAGAGGTGAGCTGTCCCACGAAGGATGTCGAGTGCCGAGGGGTCGGTGTCCGGCGGAAGAACCAACAAGCCTTGGCAAAAGCAACCCACGAAGGAAGGTCAAGCAGGTTGCGATGTGGACCAGCAAGGTCCAGGAGACTCACCAAGCAATGGGGAGTCGGGGCACGTCTGGAGCAACCAGGAAAGCCCAACAGAAATCAAGAGGACCCTTGGAGAGACCCACAGGCCAAAGGACCAGGAGTCGCGAGGGGATCTCGAGCAAGATTGCAAAGTACCAGCCCACAGAGCACTCGGTGCGAGGAGGCTGGAGTTCTTTGGTGCAAATACTGCTCAGGGTCAGGACTACACTGAGTCCAATGCACAAGCTCGGGAATCGCCAACAAGCATATGCAATTGCAAATGGACGCGGTGCACAGGGGTTCAGGTTATGCAGTCCTCACGAGGGATACTGGCCTCAAACTTGCTAAGAGGGCAGATCGACCTCAGGGACCTTCAGGAACCCACCTCCTGTGTTGCTGAAATCTTCGGAGTCCGCAGGAGCTCAGGAGCAGCAGACCGGTCAGTTGCGTTGAGGTACCTGCTAGGGCAGGGGAGTGACTCCTTCACTCCAAGGGAGATTCTTCAGTTGTCCTTAGTGCACCACAGGTCCTTCACGGAGCCTGTATGGAGCAAGGGCACAGACAAAGCTTTGGACGGAGAGGGAGACTAAGTCGGGCCCAGTCGAAGTCCAGCGTGTCCAGACGGTCTAAGGTCAGTGGTTTCTTCTTGTAGAATCATGTCTATGTAAATCTAAAGTCTTACAGCCAGGTAAGCCTTTTTGTACCCACGGGAGAGGGTTGGGCAGATTCGGGGGACCCTGCTAGGGGAGGGTCAGGACAGAGTGGTGGTTACACCCATGTCCTTTTTTTAAAGTTTCGCGCCAGAGCAGGAGCCAATGGCTCCCAGAACTGGTTTGAGCTGGACTATGCACAGAGACACCAAATGTGCCCCGGGTGCAGACTTTCAGGCACTCCGAGTGCACCCACCCAGCCCCAATACACTAAATCCTGTCTGGGAGGTGGTCACACCTCCCTGTGACAGAATGCCTATTGTGCTGCCTTCCTCTGCTCGAGCTTAGCTCAGCAGCAGGAGGGCAGAAGTGTGTCTCTGGTCGGCAGCATCCATTTTGTGCTGACCGGGGTCGAGAAGGCTGGCACCAGATAGACCAGTGACCCCACGAAGCTTGCTTCAGAAGGGTGAATCATACCTCCCACACCGGTTACCGGTGTGGAGCTATGATTCCAAGGTGTTTGATACCAAACACGACCTGTTTCTATGCAGCCGTTTTCGAGAGCAATTACCTCGAGGTTATAATGTACATCTACCTATATGTCCGGCTGAGTCACAGACAACTCGGGAGAATGGTCTCCGAAGGCTGCAGAGAGGCTCTGCTCATGCTGGGGCACCCTCTCACTAAAAACCCAGCACCCTGCCTTCAGGATTGATGAGGCCTGCTATAGGGGTGACTTATAAGTTTTAAGTGTAGTGACCTATAGATATAGTGAACCTATATCTAAAGTAAGTGGTGCAAGCACCATCTTACACAGGCAGACCTGGAGTTCCATTTTGCATGGCCTCTCATGGGTGGCATAATACATGCTTCAGCCCATGTGAGGCCTCTGGGGTACATATGCCCTGGGTACATGGGTACCATATACTAGGGACTGACAATGGTACCCCAGTATCCAATCTGGAGTGTACCAAAGAACATGTAACAATTTAAAGGAGAAAGCAGAGACTGGGGTCCTGATTAGCAGGATCCCAGTCAGACTAGTCAAAAACAGTGCAACATCCAGCAAAAAGTGGGGGTAACCATAAGAAGCAGATCCTACATTCGATACCAGTGAGTTTGAACACCGTTTACTTCTAGTGTTGATCTGTAAAATTAGGACTGTGCTAAGGTTAGCCTATGCTGTCATCCATTTTGTTATAGGTATCCATTTTGTCTCTCTCCTTTTGTTTGCCATCTGGTAAGGACTTTCTAAATGCATGTGTGAGTGTGCGTCACCCGGAATTATGTAAACATGCATACGTGCAGAAACTAAAGATTTGGCACAGTGGAAACATGTCTTGCACGCAGGTGCTCTTTGACCACATAAATGTTATGAGACTATAAACATATTCTTTGCATATGGGTGAGAGGTTTATGGCTTAACTTTTGCATATCAGTAACGAAGAGAACTTCCTCAATGTACCCTTGTTTGCTTAAGGCTTGGACGGTAGTATAAAAGGCTGCACTGCATTTGATGACGGCAGTTCCCTCTCAGACATTCTTCATGTCTGGATAACGGAATTCCACTCTTGAGTGAAATAAACTTGTCTTTGATTCTTACTTCAGTGTCAATCCTCCTTTATGAATTAGTAGACTAGGTGATTATTCTACACCGATGAGATTGGGAGAAATCTCATTTCTACAAATGGCGCCCGAACAGTGACCCCATTGAATACTGCAGTTGGACCAAGAAGAGGTTATTTCGACAAGGCGAAACCACCAAGGGGGCCCCCACATAAAGATACTTGTTCCTGTGGCTGAGGTGACTGTTTGGCCGATCGACTTGACCTTTGTGGCGACTGTTGGTGTCAACTGGGGTCCTTTTCGATTGGCAAATTGGACCAGAGGATTGACAGGTGGAAGTTGAAGACTGTGATCAGGTAGGATCGTATTGTTTTCCGTTTGCATTGTATAATTTATAAAATATTTGCAAATATTTTAGACAGGTAATGTGAAGTTTTTCTCCTGTTTGACATTTTTGATATATTTACAATTTTACATAAACATGCCTGTTTTCAGTACGTTACGTAGACTATGTTGTTGTTGTTATGACAAAAGTAGACTATTAGAACCAAGACAACCAGCACCAATTGAGGGTACCCCTAATTATGAAATGTACATTAAACATGGTATTTCTTCCATATTGTTTAGTACATTGTGGAATAAATATACTAGGGATAATAAGTCTTTACAGTGGCCACATAATGGTACTTTTGAATATAATAAAGTACAATATTTAGAGGAACAATTATTTAAAAGGAAAAGTAGACAAAGTATGTTTGATACATTAGGATTATGGAGAAAGGAAATAAAACAAAGACAGATAAGGGAAGAAAAAACTAAAAGGAAATTGGAAGAACAGACACTTTTACAAACAGTTAATGACCTAAAGTTAAAGGAACATGAAGAAAAAATGAACTGTGAAAATAGACGATTTAGACTGCAAGTACAAAAGGCCTACGTAATAAGAGATGATCACAAGAATCGGAGAGTGGACGATGAGGACTCAGAATTTGAGGACCTCCTATTTCGACCATCTCCGCCACCTTATGAATCCAATGTTGACGCAAATAATGTGGCCCCTACAGCACCACCATCCCCCACGATACATCCATCAATTCCCACAGATTTGAGGTCATCCTCTTTAGATATTAGTCAAGATACACTTCCAACCACTCATAATATCCTCATAAAACAAACCAAACCAGTTCAAGCCAGTCAAAGAAGTCATAGCCTAACGGCAAATGATAAATTAGTCCTAACCGAGAAAGCTTGTGACTGGGTCCAAAATACAGATACAGAAATAGACGAAGTCCTTACTTCCCTCAGACAATATGATCAAATGACCCAACAATATATAATGGGTCAAATGGCAGATATTCTCATAGAAGACTGGAGGACAACTACAAATGTTGAAGCACCACCAGTCCTCAATAATATATGGACCATGTACAATGCAGGTAAATTAACAGTTAAATTAATACAACAAGCGGTACAACATATTTTTACACACAGACTCCAAAGACATAGATCAGAGACGATAAAAACGCTTCCAATGCGAGAAGCAACACCTATCTATCATCCAAGAATAGGGGATGGAGTAGGTCCCAATGCGGCCAGTTTTCAGTTTCAGTGGATTTATACTCCTTGGAAGCGAACTGACGTATTAACCCTTAAAGCTTCCTTACCTGACCCTCGAAAAAATCCCAGTGCCTTTTATGAAGAAATGACTACAGCTCTGTCCTCATGTGTTATGACTCTTACAGACATTGACATGTTTTTCGGACTCACCCTACCCCCTGATCTCTGGCGCATGGTCCGGAAACAATCATGCCGATTTTGGAGGTACATGGGGTGACATAATAGAAGCTGACGCGCATAGGAAACCAGGAGAAAAACCAGCGGAGATTTTGAACTTGCCAAATAAAATAATTGACTATATGAAGGAAGTAATACCCCCCCAAAAAAAATATCCTGGGCAAAACTAACCGCTTGTAAGCAAAAGAAAGATGAAACAACACCTGATTTCTTCACTAGGTTCGAAGAGACATTCCATGACTATAGTGGTCAAGACACAACATCTGATACCGGCAAACATTTGTTTGTAGATAAATTTGTGGCAAACTTATTGCCCGATATTTCACAGAAATTACGGTTAGCAGAAAGTACATGGGCGACGTCCACCCCAACAAGGATACTGGACATGGCCCAGTACTACGAAAACCAGGTTAATGACGATAAGGAAAAAAAAGAGGGTAAAAATAAAGACTTGAAGACTAAAATATTGTTGCAACAAGCTTATGGAATGTCTAGAAATAGGGGTCGGGGAGTATCAACTTCCGACCCACCAAAACGGTTTATGCAGGATCTATTATCAGACCCTTTGGGACCCAACCAGTGTGCTTACTGTAAAAAAGAGGGACACTGGCGGTCCGAGTGCCCACTACTCCGACGACCGGCACCATGGAAAGGCGCGGCAAGAAAGCCCGGACAATGGCCTAATACTAGCGACCAAAAGAAATCACTTTGACAACAAGGGGCCCACAAAAAATTATTATATTGATGACTTTTCTGAGCAAGATGTAACAGGAGTGTATTTTAACTAGGACCGCGTAGGACAAGAGGAGGGATCAGTTGCAATACCAGTCGATCAATCAGGCCCATATGTGACAGCCGAAATAATGGGACAATTACAACAATTTCTGGTAGATACTGGGGCTACACGAAGTGCCATTTCCCAGCAGTTGATCCCTGGGACTCCCTTGTCTGGCCATAACAATTTATCTGTTGGTTTCGCTGGGAAACCTATCCTCAGTCCCGTGTCAAAACCATTAGACCTTACCATCGGTCCTTTCACTACTAATACACCCTTCCTCCTAGCACCAAATTGCCCCGACAATTTGTTAGGATTAGACCTGTTGAAACATTTTCATGCTTGCATATACTGTTCACCGGATGGGGTTTACATCACATTCGGAAAATCAGAAAATAACAAACAATACGCTCGTAAAGATGAGGAACCCCTCCTATCTTCAGTGCCATCTTCAGTATGGGCAAATAGTGACACTGATGTCGGGTTGTTACCCATTGATCCTGTCCATATCCAAGTTAAACCAAATGCAGTCTTACCAAGGGTTCCCCAATATAAGATTTCAGGAAGGTGCAAATGCCCTAGTTCACATAATAGAAGACATGACCAAAAAGGGAGTAGTTGAGGAAACGAAGTAATATGTGCAACAGCCCTCTTTTACCCATCCTAAAACGTACCATATCTGATGACGCAACACAAAGGGTCTACAGGTTCATTATAGATTTGCGCGAAATAAACAAAATAGTGATTCCACAATTTCCTGTAGTTACAGATATTACAACATTACTCACAATGGTCCCACTGACAGCATGTGTATTTTCCGTCATAGATCTTAAGAATGCATTTTTCTCCATTCCAATAGCGTCCTCTAGTAGATATTTATTTGAATTCTCAATAAACGGACGTTCCTTCCAATTCTGTCGCGCTCCACAGGGCTATACGGAGAGTCCGAGTATCTATAGTCAAGCGCTTAAAAGACAACTTGACACACTGCAGTTGCCTTCAGGCGCTGTATTGTTGCAATATGTCGATGATTTACTCATAGCGGCAGATAACATAGAGAAATGTACCAATGGCACCTTGTTACTACTACACCATCTTGCCAAACTAGGACACAAAGTATCAAAGAATAAACTGCAGTTTTGTCGACCAGAGGTCACCTAGGTTTCTTCTTTTTCATTGGTCCTGTCGTAAATAGCAGGAAGCTAAGACGACTAACAAGGGTAGTTGAGGCAGTCCTAAATCAAACAGCGGGAGCGCTAAATGATTTAACAGTAGAAGTTCATGCTAATAGGGTGGTAACCTTACAAAACCGTATGGTTTTAGACGTCATTCTTGCTGATAGGGGCGGAGCATGCCGCATCATAGGGAGCAGTTGTTGTGTTTATATACCTGACAACGCCCCCAATGTTTACCAGGCCATCTCCAAATTGCATAAAATTGCTGCCGAAATACACCAAGAAGTAGGGACCTGGACTTGGTCTGGATGGTTCTGGGGCATCCTCACATCCTGGGGCTGGAAGTTACTGATTATAGCAACCTGCATTGGAGGTGCTATACTTGGATGTTGTATTTGCGCTCAATGTATGCCGATAATATGTTCGAAATGCATATCAGCATGCACCTCTTGCACCCTACAAAGGATACACAAACAAGACACCCACAAACTATTAGTGCTTAGAAAAGAGGTAGACGAATTGATGAACATAGATATAGGCAGCCTGTATGATGATGCTTCTGGAGGTGCCCAGGAACTAACCACCCAGGACCTTGCTGCCCTAACCGCCCCCTTACCAACATGCCTACAACCCCTGTCCATTCAGACTATACATGCATGCTCTCCCGTGCTCAGTCCTCCTACTGCTTTCCGTCCCCAAACTCACATCGGCCCCTCTGCCGACTCTGACCTTGCATACATACCCCTCCAGATTTGGAACAAAATGTATTTAGCAAAGGCTAAAAAGGAGGGACTGTTGATCTGTAAAATTAGGACTGTGCTAAGGTTAGCCTATGCTGTCATCCATTTTGTTATAGGTATCCATTTTGTCTCTCTCCTTTTGTTTGCCATCTGGTAAGGACTTTCTAAATGCATGTGTGAGTGTGCGTCACCCGGAATTATGTAAACCTGCATACGTGCAGAAACTAAAGACTTGGCACAGTGGAAACATGTCTTGCACGCAGGTGCTCTTTGACCACATAAATGTTATGAGACTATACATATTCTTTGCATATGGGTGAGAGGTTTATGGCTTAACTTTTGCATATCAGTAACGAAGAGAACTTCCTCAATGTACCCTTGTTTGCTTAAGGCTTGGAGGGTAGTATAAAAGGCTGCACTGCATTTGATGACGGCAGTTCCCTCTCAGACATTCTTCATGTCTGGATGACGGAATTCCACTCTGAAGTAAGAATCAAAGACAAGTTTATTTCACTCAAGTGTCAATCCTCCTTTATGAATTAGTAGACTAGGGGTGATTATTCTACACCGATGAGATTGGGAGAAATCTCATTTCTACACTAGGGTGGCCGTGAGTCCCACAGCAGCACCAAGCGCGAAGCCCCCCACACAAAGCAACTCCTTAGTGCTCAAGGCAAAAGCCCACTGCGTCTGGTGCATGGCCACCTTCAAGCTATAGTCGACACCATGAGAAAGCCGCTGAGCAGACAACAGAGGAAAAGTAGCCAAAAAAGATCATGCTTATAAAGACCCTTCCACAAAAAGCTCATGAAGGTACTGAATGTAAGGCAGAAGAGTTTTTTTTCCTTCATCCCAACACTGGGAAGTCTTTATACAAAGCCTTATGGGAAAATATCCAGCTCCTTACTGCCAGTGCTGAATAAGTGAAGACCGATTATTTCCCCCCCCCCCCTTCTAAGAATAAATCACTTTTGTGAACTGGGTGGCAAAACAGGGCAAGGTAACAATCCCTGTGCCATTGCTGCCTTCACCTAAGCACTTGCCTCCACCACCTCCACACCCATATTCTCCACCTCCTCCAGAATCTCCGAGGGGTCAATTTACTCTTATTCTAGCAGCCATTATGGGGAGGTAGACTGTGTGATGACTGTGTATGGTGTCAATCCACATGACGACTTAGACCATTAGCCCTACACCATACTACTGCGTATCCTGCAGTTATTCAGAGGTGGGCTAGTGGCTTCAGCGTGGTAATACATACCATTAAAGAGGACTATTTTCTTGTGAAAACCCTTTCAAGGACTGAACAGAGTCCAGTTTCTACAAATGCCCAAGGAGATGCTTCAAACAGCTCAAAGAACTTTAAGGAGCCAATGGGGCAAAGGTAGTTATGCCCAGGGTCTCAAGGAATTTAAAGTCTCCTCCCAGTGACCCACTGCACCCCACTCCAGGCAATCTGATGGCACTTACCTTAAATGAGAATTAAAGTTGATGTATGCTCTCCATCACATGCTTAGGACTTCAAGTAAGCAACTTGCTGTCGTCTCCCTACTGAATACTGTTGTAATGGAAATGATGTACTTGAAGGCAGAGTCTTCAGATGGAACGGGTGCTAAATCTTACTTTAAAATGATTGTCTGAATCAAGGTAAAACACATTTGTGTTTTCTACTTGCAGAGCCGTCATCGTGGAGTCTGGAACGCCTTCAACGATGGCGAAAAAAAGCAAGAATCCATCAGAGGACGTCGCATCTTCCTCGTCTGACGAGGAAGAATATGTGGTGGAGAAGGTGCTAGACCGACGCATCATGAGGGGTCAAGTGGAATATCTATTGAAATGGAAGGGATTTTCAGAGTAAGTACAATCCATTTGCTCATGTAATGCGTTTCTGACTGTCTATTGACCCTTCCAAGCATACCTGAGGGGTGATTAGTGCTCCATAGCCCTTACCTGTTCAAGGGGACGCCATACTCCACCCCACCCCCCCTCAAACGCACCAGGAGGCGAGCCTGTAGAGTCCTGCACAAAGATGGCGTGGCCAGCCACGCTCTGAGAATCGCTCCCTGCTTCTCGCAGCGTGGGACCCTTCCAAGCAGACCCTAGAGATGATGTAACAGGGTTACATTAATGACCGAGACCAGAGGGATGTCGTAAAAGGAGGTTTATTGTTTAAAAAAAACAGTGGAGGCAATGACTGGGTTACTGTGAAGGATGGGAACACTGTATCCTATGGTGTGTTCAATCTTGTTAGCTCCCCTGGGTGGGTGGTGTCTTCTTTTCAGCTCTCCTGGTACTTACCCTTAGGAAAAACACATACAGGAGAGAGTATTAATCATTGGGCCTCTTGTGGGTTGCACACTAAACCACCACCACACCGTGCAGGTTATGTGGGAGACAGGGTGGTTCCAGTGCATAGATCGGTAGCTCCCTTGCTCTAGCTTTCAGATAAAAACCTGATAAAGGAAACAAATAGCCCTAACCTTTCCATGCAGTCAGTAGTGCCAATTCACCAAGTTCTCCCTGAACCCCCTTTGGTTGTGCTGTGCTCTGAGTCGGAGCGCTATAGTGCTGGCCAGCTCCGGTCTCCGTAAACCTGAGCCCGCCCTCAAAAGCACACTAGAGAACCCCACGTCCATGCCCAAGAAACCACATGGTGAGGACCTCTTATCTGTAGTAGCCTGTGGCCGTGACTCTATCCTGGAGTTACGGCTGTCTCGTCCTCTTTGCCTTTCCCTGGGGCCTGGGCGAGTTCTCCTGCTCCCTGCAGCTGCTCCGTTGTGTGGGTCCCGGGCAGTCTGCCCGACTTGCCGAGGCTCGCTCTCTTCTCCTCCTCCTGGCTCTCCATCCCATTATGCAGACTCCCGCCGTCCGGCTCCGCCTTCTCTTCCCCACGGTATTGCCTCGTCTCTCTCTTGGGCTGCTTACGTCCTTACTTCATGGTTGTGCACCCTTCCTGCTTCATAGGCCGACCTAAAGCTGCCCTGAGTGATCCTGGGGGCGTGGCTTTAACCTACTGAATAGGGAAGGCACCTCCCTAAAAAAAAAACTTAGAGGTCTGGGAGTAAGGGGGGAAAAAACAACAAAATATTACAAAAACTCCCTCTCGACCTATCTTTACTCTCGGCTGCTGACAGCTCTCTGGGTCACCATCTGTTACACAGACTCGTAGCATTTGTTTTTTCTTTAACTTCATTTTATTCTGTTTGGTTTTTAAGAAAAAAATTTTTCACTAAGGAACATTGTCTAAAAAATAGTACTCCTATGCAAAAAAATGTTTCATACAAAGGATTAACATCTCATTTGGAAATGTAATGAATACAATTTGTGCAATTCCAATAAATATATCGCATTTCATCTTAAAATTAACATCCTGAAATTTATCTGGGATGCTCACAAACAGTTTCATATCCCCATACTGGTACCACATTTAAATCCTAACCTGTCACATCACTCACACACATTCCTCCCATCCATACACTCCCCAGTACACAACAACATACACAAGTGAAATTACGGGGCTAGTTCATCAACCCTCGGTGATTGTGTTGCTGACACAATGTGTTGCTGATGTCGCACAATCCGGTCGACGTACGTTTCAATGGAAATTAGTTTTTCTCCACCTTCTTCAGGACCGCTCATTATTGACTTTATGAAGGTGAGTGGTAGGAGATCAGAAGAAGTCCCAGGATGTATAAACCGCTTCCTTAAGAGGACCGATAGGCCCTCAAAATAACACCCACTGGACGTGTCCAATCAGTGATGGAACTTATTTTGAGGTGTGCAGTCACACCAGGGACAAGTATGGTTCTCTCAGGAGAAAGCGATCCCTTCACAGATTGAGTGGGCTGGCAATTGCAGTTTCTCACATCTACTTAAATATTTTGTCCGTTGGCACATGTTATTTGGTGTCGTACATTGAGACGCTGTCAGTAATACTTTCCACAACTGGCGTCTGTCGTCTTTTATTCTGCACCTTTGTTACTTAACCGTCTGCCACACGGGTAGGACTTTTACCACCACTAGTATGGCTGCCTGTCGTAGTCTCGTGCCCCCGGGGTTCCGATCCGGGTAGTGACTGAACATGCCCTTGTACATCTGGTCACAGGTGATTAGTGCTCCAGAGTCCCTACCTGTTCATGGGGACACTAAACTCTTTTTCACACATCCCCTCCACCCACCCCCCCCCCCCCCCTCCCCCGGCCGCATCTGCCATGGGAATCTGCTCCGCTAGTTGCAGTAATAACTAGGATGCCTCCTTTAAAAGGGGCCCAGGGGAATCTGTCTGATTTGTTAAGTCATCCGATGTTGTAATGCTCAACAAAGACTCTGAACACTTTTCTAGGCACATTATCACGGTTAGACAATGTCACTGGGTGGGACCAAGGGAAAAGATCAAGGGGTGACTGTTTTATCAATTTTACTAAGCCTATTGGGCTAAGCAGTTTGTAAATTTAACTGCTCAGTGCAGGTCTACAATTTCTGGCATCCAAGTCGTTCCATTGGGCTTTTTCTAGCCTCCTGGGACATTAGACGGGGCCTTAGGGAACCTCTTGATCCGCCAAGAGGCCTGTAATGTGGGAGGTGAACCTATTCTGCTGCTGAACAGATCTAGTCCATTAAGTTCCCTAGAAAGTAAATTTTGACTTGATGCAAAATGGTTGAGTTTTGTAAAGGGTTTTCATATCCTAGGGCTGCAGGAGACTTGGGACACAGACATTACCTTTTTATTTAGATGGGTATTGCTCCTTTTTTTTTTTTTTACCGGCTATACCATATTCCAAAGGTATAGCCAGGGGTGGACTTATTACTCTGATCTCCTTGGACATCCTATGCAATATGGCCCAAGTTTACACATCTCAGTTTCTCCTTGCAGTTACCTTGATGTTTACACCTTCCTTAAAATTCCTAGTTATAAACGTTATAATTCTCACTCTCTGGATACCCAGAATAAACATTTGAGGGCTCTTATTTTGGTTTTGTCTGACGTTTTGGAAAAGCAATGTGTCCCGCCCAGGGTTATTGTGTTGGACGATTTTAATGTTCATCTATCCATGGAGGTTTAAGGGGGAGGAACTGAACCCTGAGTGTAATCCCCCATTTCGAACACCGGTCCTGGGGAGCTTCTAGGTGATATCATGGATGATAACAATTTGCATCTTTTAGGTTTAAATCTGTTTTATTGAAACCAAATATCTGACATTATATATACAGTGATTCAATTCTATATGCCATTTTATCAGACCACTGGTTTCATGCTTGAATCGAATCCCCAAGGGTTATGAGGCCAACCTCCACAAAAAAAAATGGCCGATTGAACGGCAATTTGGTCCCTGCCATGCTTTGAACCCACTGACGTCCAATCCTGGGGGGTAGTCCCCGTTCCCCACCAACGGAGTGAGGGAGGAAGGGAAGGATGTCGGCTCTTTTAAAAAAAAAAAAAAAAAAAAAATTATTGAAATAAAGACGTACAAACCCATACAACAAAAATCACATTACGTACAATAAGAATTATAAATCACAAAGAAGAATACCTTCAGCAATATTGTACATTTGCCATAAAACAAAAAATGAACACAAAAAAATTCATTACAAACTAAACTCAACTAAGAGTAAGCAAGAATCATGTATGATCACAGCAAGTCGAGACACCATTACAGAACAGCGCAGACATGAGGACACGAGTATTCCAGGCAGGGACTGGGGAGAACCAACATTACCATCTTGTCCCGAGTACGTTATTAGCCAGTACATTTGACCCTTAAGTCTGTGTTTCAACGTAGTCATTATACAGACTCCAAAAGTTTTTCGGACAATTTCTAGGGGGGAGCAGCTCACTATATGCTTCCGTTTGTGTATTGCAAAATATCATGTCTCTTGACCATTGGGAAAGAAGGGGTGGAGAGCCACGGGACCAATGCATAGCTACTACTCTCTTCACGACCAGGAGACCCATGTCGACCAAGCGTCTGAGGTTTTTCCTTAATTTTTTAGAGTAGCCCAATATAGCCAAGAGCGGGTCAGGGCTTAGCGCTTCTTTAGTGACATCACTTAGCTTGGCAAACACTTGTGACCAGAAGCTAGCGATAGGGGGACAAAGCCAAGCCAAGTGTAGGAAGTCTGCTCCACCCATTCCACATCTCTCACAATTATTTGTATCGCGTAGCCCGAAGCGTTGCAATCGGACAGGTGTGTGGTAGATTCGATTGAGGAATTTAAATTGTATGAGGCGATGTCTGCCATTCAGGGAAATGCGCTTAGTCGACTCGCAGCAGTAGCGCCACATGTCGTCATCTATAGTAAGTTCCAGATCAGCCTGCCAGGCTAATCTAGCTTTGACATAGTGGTTGCGGCGTAATTCCTGAGTTTTCTGATAAATGTGTGAGACTAGCCTGTTGGGAGAGGAGGAGCGAAGCAGGGTGGAGAGAGGAAGCACCTCCGGAGGTTCTAGTAGCTCTTCCCCCAGCAGGGCTCGGAGTGCGCTTCTAGCCCTAAAATAGTGGAATATTACTAGAGGGGTAGGCGGTGGTGCGGTCGACATAAATCCCTCCCAATCTTTCCCCTTCCCATCACTAAAGAAAGCGCCGATGTTGTCTATTCCTAAGTGTGCCGGGAGAACAATCAGAATATTGGCAAACGGAAAAAGGAATCTAGGGAGGACCACCATTTTCATGATGGATATTCTGCCGAGAAGCAAAAGGGCAAGGCGAGTCCATCTGTTAATGTCATCTTCTAATTTAGCAATGGCTTTGACGTAATTGTCTTTAAACACCAATTCGGAATTTGTATGAATCTGGATACCCAAGTATCTCACCGGGTCTGTGGACCACTCCAAGGGGAAGTCTAGGTCTTCGGGTAGTGTCGCAGGGGTGAGAGGGAATAGGATAGATTTTGCCCAGTTAATTTTCAAGCCTGAAAATTCCCCAAATTTCACCACATCGCGTAATACTGGGGACAGGTTCTGAGCTGGGTCTCGTATGTAGAGTATCATCTGCATAGGATGAAACTATGAGGCTATACCCAGGGAACCGATTTTCCCTGTGGCCATGGTATTCTCTGAGCGCACAAGCCAAAGGTTCCGCCACAAGGGCGTAAAGGAGCGGGGAGAGCGGGCAACCCTGGCGGGTACCTCTGGAGATCAACAATGGAGCGGTAACAGCATTGCCTACTCGCACTCTGGCTACGGGGGCCGTGTAGAGAGTGGAGATCAGTCGAAGGAAGAGGGGTCCCAGGCCCATACGTTCAAGAATTAATAGCATAAATTTCCACTCCACCGAGTCGAAAGCATTTGCCGCGTCTAAAAAGATGGCGGCGACTTTAGTGTCTTGCTTTGTATGTTGAATTGCCCCAAATACAGTGCGAATGTTATGTGTAAGTGTGCATCCCGGGACAACGCCTGATTGTTCCGGCCTGACAAGAGAGGACATAAGAGGGGCCAAGCGGTTTGCCAAAAATTTTGGGTCCACATTAAGCAAAGAGTGGTCGAAATTATGAGGGGGCTTCCCAGGCTTTAGGATAACGACCAAGAGGGCCTCCCGCATTGTGGGAGGCATGGACCCACCCTCAGCCATTTCCTCAAACAGCGTTATTAGATATGGGGTAAGTAAGTCCTGAAATACTTTATAAAACCCTACCCGTTAACCCATCTTGCCTAGGTGCTCCTCCGGAGCGCATCGTAGACAGCGCGCCTTGCATCTCCCACGCCTCTATCTGTCTCATCAAGTATTCTCTGTGTCAGTCTAATAGCCAGGGTAATTTTATGTATTCTAGATAAGCCAGCATCTCAGAATCTGTGGCATGGGACCTTGACTTATACATGTTAGCGTAATAGCTCCTAAAACATTCAGCGACCTTGTTGGGGTCGACAACTCGCTCAGCGGTATCCGAATCTATTGTGATGGGCTGGATAGCAGTTCAGCGCCTCTTCATAAGATTAGCTAGTGCAGCGCCTGGGCGCTCGCCCTCTCCGTATGTTCGTGCCACTGCATATTTGCCCAGTAGTTTGACCTCTCTGTCCGCCTCCAAGTGATATTCCTCCAGAGTGGATTTAAGGGCTTCAGCCCGGTTGGCATCATCTGTGACATGTCCCCTTCTAATTTCGCTAGGTTTTGCTCTAGTAAGGCCAGTCGGCCCCTAATTGACTTCAGCACTCCCAAGTGCTTGGATATAGCAATGCCGCGTATGTAGACCATAAAGGCCTCCCAGACCGTGGTGAAATGCGCGACCGAGCCCACGTTAGTGGCAAAAAACGTCTCGATTGCTTCTAGCATTTCCGCTTTAAAAACCTTGTCAAGCAGGGCGTATGGGGGGAAGCGCCAGGTAAATGGAGGGGGTCGCTTAGTGGGAGTCGCTAGTGTGAGAAGTACTGGGGAGTGGTCCGAGTAAGTGCGGGGAAAAATCTCGCAGCTCTGGATACCGAGTGTAAGTGCACTAGCCAACAGCCAAAAATCGATTCTAGTGTGTAAATTATGCGGAGCTGAATAATGCGTGAACCCTCCCTTCTCAGGCGAGAGAGAGCGCCATACGTCCACTAGTGCCATTTTCGTCATGGCCCCCAGAATAGCCTCAGCAGCCAAAGAGCGGTGTTGTGGCGGGCCCCCGGAGCGGTCCAAATCTGGATTGAGGACACAGTTAAAATTCCCCCCTCCCCCCTCTCCTCTCCATATCTGTGGCAGGTCAGGTAACTTACGAACTAGGACCAATAGATCTTGAAAAAATTGCGGGCAGTTGTGATTAGGGCCATACACATTAATCCGTATACATTCCATGCCTCTTCCTGTACACTTGGATATTACATATCTACCATCAACATCTGTGTGCAATTCTTCTAGGGTGATTTGAGCCTTTGGGTTGAGCCACGTTAGGACTCCCCGGGCATGCGTAGTAAAACCTGCAGCGTGGATAGTGCCTCTAATCTTACCGCGGGTCAGTGGAAGGTTTGCCAGTGGGAGGTGCGTTTCCTGTAGTAGTGCCACATCAATATTATGTCTAGTGAGATATGCCATAGTCTTCCTAATTTTACGTTGGTCGTTTAGCCCCCTAATATTCCAAGTCATGAACCTCAATCTATCCTCCATATTTATGCGAGTGAGTAGAGGGAGCTCCAGCTATTTTGTCCGTACAAATTCTGTTGATAGTGCTTGTGACCATAATGCGGTATCATGCTCTACTCTTTGTGTATCGTATGTGGAAACATCATTAGAAACTTAATTTTTTTATTAAAAACCATCATAAACAAACACACAATCACAAACCAGTCCCCACCCACGTCATGCCAACCCAAATTGAGCACAGTCAACATTCCTCCCGCCACCTTCCCCCGAGAGAAAAATGGCAACAAGCCATGTAGTGAGTAACACACGGGGCGGATGTTACCTAAGCGCTACTACCAACCATCAGCCTTAAACTACACTATAGTGAACATGTTGAGACAATCGGGCCTATATAAAGAAAAAGTATTAAAGGAGTACTATTGAAGGTCGCCCATCTTGGAGCCCACATACACAGTAAAGTCAGTCATCATACAACCAAAAAGCAAGCATCCCCGCCACTGCATAAAGTCTGCAAATAATTGCAAGAGGTCTGGGCTGCCATTTAGCCCCGCAGGCAGTCGACAGGATCCAGCAGAGGTCAGGACTCTGGAGCACCTCGAACTCAGAATTCCGTGGAACAAAACAGCATAAGATCAGTGCAAGCCTGTCGGATCTCAGAGATGAGCACCCTCAGTTCTGGGGTATTAATAGTTATCGTCCATGCGGTCCTCCGGTGGGCCATCCGTCGATTCGGGTAAGGTCTCCCCCACCGCATCTCTCCTTGGCCGCTTGGAAAGTTCCTTAAGTGCCTTCTGCAGTGCCTTCGGGTCTGAAGATTCGGGATGAGCCGTCCAAGTTGACCCTTAGTCTAGCCGGATATAGCATGGCGTAGGTGATATTTTGATTACGGAGTTGTCGCTTGAGAGTGTTGAATTGACGTCTTGCCTCCTGCACCTTCGCCGTAAAGTCTGGGTAGAGCGAAATCACGGAGCCCTCCTATTGAAGCTCGCCTATTTCTCTGGCACGTCGCAAGGCGGAATCCCTATCCCGATAATTCAGCAATTTGGCTATCGGGCGAGGAGGGGCACCCGGGCGCGGGCCCAGCGAACGGTGGGCTCTTTCGATCACAAAGATATCCGAGAAGGTCTCCCGGCCTAGTAGTGATGAGGAGTTTTTCTATGAATTTTTCAGCATTGCTCATCGAGGTGGATTCCGGAAGGCCCGTGATGCGAATATTGCTCCGACAGCGGGCTTCCAAGTCCTTCGTCTTATCCTGAAGAGTTGAGAGCCTTGGCCAGCTGTTTGTGTATCGAGTCTGTTTCGGTTTGAGCCTCTTTAACCTCTGTAATTCTGCGCTCCGACATATCTATCCGCTCCACGCAAGGGCGCTGAGGCACCGCAGCCTCTGCGCCCAAATGAGGCAGTCAGGAAAGCGCCGGCAGTGGTGTACCAGGGGGCGTCACGCTTCAGGGAGCTCAGCGCGAGAGTCCTTCACTCTCAAAACGGACCAGCCGCAGCAGCTCACCGTGAGGACTGGTACAGGCGGCAACCCAAGTTCTGCCGACAGAGGCCGCCAATCTTCCACTGGCGCCGAGGTGCGCACCGGGTCGTCTCCTCAAGCCTCCGCCGCACGACTTGCGCAGATTGCAAATCACCGCAGGGGCCGCTTACAGTAGGCGGCAGGCAGAGGCACCGGCACCGGCACCACAGCGATCCCCAGCGAAGGTAAGGGCTCAATCTAGCGGATGGGAGGGATCCGCAGGCAACACCCGACAGCCGCCTCCAGCACTACGATCACGGACAGGGGAGCCTCCCTTCGCCGCGGTAGGCCCGTGGTGTGCCGCGACCGTTCCGAGGTGACCTACGGTGCAGGAAAGGTGTCGGCATGGTAGGTCTCGTGGGGCACTACTCAAAGCTGTACAGATCTGTCGGGCAGTGGCACCGATGACCAGGATTATTGACGTGTAGGGCTGATGGCTCGCGGAGCTCTGTAATTACGCAGCCATCTTGCGCTGCGGCAAGCTCCGCCCGCAAGGTTGTCGGCTCTTTAGAGGCGGCTACTGTATCCAAGGCCCGCAACGTGGGGTATGTAAACCATGACGGGTAGAGATTGGTGGGACGGTGGGAACGTATCAAAAATGGTATCTTCCACAGGTCTGTGCCCGCTAGAGCCTTATCCATAAAGAGCCACTGCTTCTCATACTCTGGCCTCGATCACTCCACTAAGTACCTAAGCTGGGCTGCTCGATTGTATTGAAGTAAGCACGGGACACCCAAACCTCCCCTCTACGCAGGCTTCCAGCTACGGTCCCGACTCATTCTGGGCCGCATACCCGCCCAGACTTAATTGTTGCAACTCCCCCTGAAACTGTGCTATCATTCCCTTTTTGGGGGTTGCAGTGGGAGGGTCTGAAATAGATATAAGATTTTGGGTAGTACTGTCATTTTTACAGCCGCAGTCCTCCCAAGACAGTGGGTACAGTTTCTAACGCGACTAATACGCCTTCACCCTCGGCAATAGGTCTTGATAATTCAGTCCAGCTACCTCCTCTATTGTCCGGGCAATCTGTAGGCCCAGATAGGAAATAGCATGCGAGGCCTATTTATCGGAGAATGCCTCGGATATATTCTCCCGGGTTTCAGGGGCGAATGTAAGGTCTAGCGCCTGAGATTTAGAGATATTTATATGGAATCCTGAGATCTCCCCGAATTGTTGTGCTTCCTCAAAAAAGCTCTCGAGCAATGCTCCCGGTTCCTCTAGTGCAACCAATACATCATCTGCATAGAGTGATTAGGTGCTCTTCTACACCAAAGCTCACTCCCTTTACCCTTGGGTTATCTCTCACCTTCTGCGCAAATGGCTCCATATAGAGAGCAAACCGAAGGGGGGACAAGGGGCATCCCTGGCGAGTGCCCGCCTGATCGGAAAGCGTTTTGAACCTTGCCCATTCACCTTGACCGAGGCTACTGGAGAATCGTAACCGCTCAGCACCCAAGCTCGAAACCTCCCGCCCAATCCAAAGTGAGCTAGCATCTCCATAAGGTATGGCCAGTGGACCTAGTCAAAGGCCTTCTCTGTATCTATAGAGTAGCAGGAACTCCTCTTTTCTCCCCACCCTCCCCCCCCCTCTTGCGAGTGACCTTATCTATCAGATGTAGAACCCTTTTAGTTTTGGCACACTGCCTGGACAGGACAATCTGGTTCAACTAAACCTGGCATCAGCAGACCCAGGCGGGCTGCCAATATCCCAGTCAGTAATTTCCCATCAACATTCAGGAGCGAGATGGATCTATAAGACCTGCAATGATTTTTATCTTTCCCCGGCTTAGCTATAACTGTAATGGATGCCTCGGCCATGGACTATGGGAGAGTGTCTGGGCCCTCAATTGAGTTAAAGACTGTGTTAAGAATCGGAGGCAATTCCCTACAAAAGGTCTTATAAAAGGCCGCCGGGAGACCATCCGGGGACTTGCGCAATTTTAATCAGAATACCGCTGATATAACCTCGTCTATCCCTATGCGGGCATCTAGAGCCTCTTCTTGCTGTTTCGTTAGGCTCGTGACCTTGGCTCCCCCCACGTAGCGCTGGATGTTAGGAACAGGGCAGTCTTGAGTCGGAGGGCGGTGTAGTAGGCTCTAAACCTCTCCGTTCTGTGTATCACCAGTAATTAAGGTGCCATCCTCTTCTTTCAGGGCGTTTATCGCAGTGGATTGTCTTTGACCCTTGTTTATTTGGTAATAACCTGCCACACTTCTTGCCCCCGACGTAGAAAGAGTGCTTAAGGCATAGACTGGCATATTCCGCACTATCTAAGTCGATTCCTGCTAGTTGTTTTCTAGTTGCTTCTAACTGCCTTCATATTCTAGGCACCCCCTGTATGAAGATGAATACGTTCCAGCTCGCTTACTTGCGGTTGGTGCTGGGCGTGTTTTTCGCGTCATATCTTGTTGTCTCCTGCCGAGATGGCAATAAACTCTCCCCTTACGACTGCCTTCAGTGCCTCCCATACTGTAGCTGGTTTCAGCTCGAGGGGGGGGGGGGGGTTCATTGATTTGCATATAATTTTCAATGGCCACCCTAATCTGCTCCACTACTTCCTTTCTACATAGTAGGGTTTCCCTTAATCTCCACGAACATGATCTATCTCCTATCCTAGGGAGAGAACTCCATAAAACTGCTGAGTGATCTGACCGGGCCAGTGGCTCTATCCCTATCGTTGCTAGGATGTCTAGTACAAGCCAGGTCCCCAGGAGATAGTCCAATCTGGCATAAGATTTATGCACATGGGAGAAAAAGGTGTAGTCTCTTGTGTCTGGATGCTTAACCTACATAAATCATGCAATCCCAGTTCCTGTAACCATCGTGCCCGTTCGAGTGATATTGCCCCTGTGCCCCCCTGTCTCTGTACCGAACGATCCAGCTCGCTGTGCATCACCAGATTAAGATCTCCTCCTCCCCTCTCAAGGTTCACCCCTTGGTCTTTCATGTACATAATATCCGCTATTGTGCCTTGCATGAATTTTTCCTGTCCTTCGTTTGGGGCATTGATTGAACCCACCATCAGTTCCTGTGTTCCCACATGCACCTGATACCCCAAAAGACGGCCCTGTTGGGGGAATGCCCTGGTTCTCAACCTATGCCAATCTGTCGAGCAAGTGCGTTTCTTGAAGTAGGGAAATGTCTGCTTGTGACTTTTCTAGGTAGAAGGTAATGGCCCTCCTCTTCACCGGGTTATTAAGCCCTTTCACGTTGCGAGTTAACACTTTCAGCCCTTCCGCCATAAGAGACATTGAATGGACATGCTACGTCGTTCCCTCCTGCCTCTTATTCTTCCCTGTCCCCTCCCAGCACGAGGTCTCATTGACCCTACATGTAGTGTTGTCAAAAACTAAAGACCAGCTAAGCACCCTGAAATATTCCCTCCAAAAAAAACCAAGCACAGCAAGTGTCCCCGGAATGCGGGACGGGCCAACGGCTCCGACCCCAGTCCAGTGGAAAAATGTAGCCAGGAGACGTGACCATCATCCTCTTATTTCGCCCCCCGCCCCCCCTCCCAAGTCAACCTTGTGCCATCAGGCGGGAGGGACTCTGTGAACCTTCTAGCAGGGTTCTTCTCTCCAATGCAATGCTCTGAGTCTGGCCTGGAGACTCCTCGCTCAGGAGCCACTCTCCTCTATCGCAAAAACCCATTTGCTCGCACCTTTCTGTACCAGCCTTTTCCTCATTTCGGGTTACAATCTGCAGCAATGTGCATGCCTCCTTCAGGGAACGTAGATGATGAAGTCGGTCCTGTCAGCGAAAAGTCAGCCGGAAGGGGTGGCCCCAGGAGTATGGCATCTTCTGATCTCTCAAGAAGGCGGTAACCGGCCAAAACTCCCTCCTTAAGTGTGGAGGCTGCCAAGTCCTGAAACAGCTGTACCTGGTTACCCCGAAAAGATACTTGAGGGGTTGCCCTGGCTTCTCTTAAGAGTCTTTCCTTTAGAGGGAAGCGGAGTACACATGTTAAAATGTCTGCTGGCTGTGCTTTCCCTGGGCCGCCACGCCCTACTCTGTGTCCTGTCTAGACGGATCTCGTCTGCTGGGGTGTCCCATAATATCTGGGCAAACAGTCTGTGATCTAGTTCTCCACATCTCCTTTTTCCACGTCGCATGGGACTCCTCCAATCCGGATATTATTACGTCTCAAGCGGTTTTCGAGATTCTCTGTGTGGGCCTGTAAGTCTAGATGTTGCTCATTGAGTCGAATGATTTCCTGCTGCAGTTGTTCAATCCCTTAGTCTTGGGCAGTCCCTTAGGTTTCAAGGGTGTCCACTCGATCTCTGATCTCATTCACATCGTTTCTGATTGCATGCATCTCGCCTGAGAGGTCTTTTATGAGCTGTTGTAGGTCCTCCCTCAAGGAGAATAGCAATTCCAAGTAGGGTCGACTGACTGGGGCCTCCGCATCTTCCCCCGAGGGTGAGAATGCTCTGCTCGCCATTTTCGGTGTGTCCCCCTCCTGCGAAGCGGTTTGCTTCGAGAACATCTTCTTGAGTGTGCCCCCTTATTTGGTGCGGCCCGACACCATCAGGGCTGAGTCCTCATTCCAGGGGCCTATGTTCCTCTCGCTTCCCCTGACGACCGTTGCTCCCAGTAAGGAGGTACTCTATCTTTGACCTGTACTTCTGCTGTTTGTGTCGGTGGCTCTCCTGTGCTCAGGCCTGTTCCGAGCCTCTCACGTTGCCTCCTGGCCCCCCGCAGTAATTCCGCCTTGGCCTATGGGGATTGTTGATGTCTAGGCCTCCCGGGCTCCGCAGCGGCGTCTCAGGCCCTGCGTCCCAATGCCCACAGTCTTGCACTGTGCCTTCCAGCTTCTTAGTGCCCCTTCAGGTATTTTCCTGCTCTATTGTATGTCCCCGCATCTTCCTTTTGCCCCTTCCTCAGCTCGCGGACCTCGCCGTAACCTCCGCGCCCGGAGGTCTACTTCCTCCCAAGCGGCCTTCTGCCGTTTTTGTTCGGCGCTGCTTAGTTCGGGGCCTTCCCCTCCGGCCTCTGCCATTTTCCACTCCTAATCGGAGCTTCAGGGCCCCCTCCACTGTGATCTGCTACCTAAACAAATGTCTCTCGGGCCCCCAGCCCCTGCTGTCGCCGATTTTACTCCCAGGGTCACTGCCCCGCCTCTGTCACACTCCTCCAATGTTCCGTAGCTGCTACACGCTCTGGGTTCCAGGTGCTAATACTAACCGTTCCCTGGGCTCCACTAACTGGTCCCAGCCCCCAACTCCCGGTACCTTCAAGGGGCGATGCTTCCGATTTCGCGCCAGGGCTCCTTCACTGCTCCTCCGCTCCCGATGGCTCTGGCGCCGATCCGCTGCTCCTCCCCGCCGCGTGCGTTGTCCCCACTCCTGTCGGGTCTTGGGACCAGCCACTCTTTACTCTCGCTCGGCGGCCGGCCAAGGTGGCCCGCTGATCGCCTGTCTCCGCCACGCTTCTCTACTCGCCAGGAGCTGGGCCTCTCCTCTTGAGGCGGCTCCGGGCGCGAGTTGCGTAGCGGAAATCCGCCTCTCCCTTTTTACGTGAGCCGCCGGCTTGGCTCCCAGCTCCGCTCCGCTAGGTCCTGCTATGCGGGCCCGCTCTGATTTCTCGAGGGGCAGTTAAACTGCGCCCCCAGCTCAACTCTGACCCGGAAGGGGGCAATATTGATTCATGGCTCCCTCCGGCACTCTGCTCTGTAATTTCACCGCCTATGTCGATGCTTATAAGGGTGCCGGGATACCACAGGACGGAGAGACAGAGTTCCACGTCCTACTCTGTCGCCATCTTGGCCACGCCCTAATTTGCATCATTTAAACTACACTGGGACAGGGACATGCACGGATATGGTGATGCCCACATTGTTTGGGCGAGGTTATAATTCCACTGGTTACTTTATTTTACTTTCCTCCAACTTAGTACATTTTATTATACAGTATGGTGCGGCGTGGAGCCAATTTAGTGACTACAATCCTTTGTGTCTGGCTTTTAATCGTGATTTGATGAACATGAGACTCGAAGGGCAGGGCTGGGAGGGATCTTAGTCCAGTAGACCAGGGGCGACGATTGAAATGGTCCTAGGTGGTCCCCCTTAACCTTTATGTTCAACCTAGATTCAATCTGTGGGCTTGATATTTCTATTTGTTTGGTAGATTCCTCTACGGCGGAGGGAATTCTTGCCTTTCACAAAATTTGAGTTTATTAGGGGGTATCTCTCTTTGGGTAAGAATAAACCTGTGTTCCCGGTAGCTGTCTCTAGATGGTTTGATCATGTTTGTTCCCTAGCTCACCATAACCTGCTTGTTGCCCAGAAAAGGACTCGCCGCAACATTTTGGAGGTGTCGTGTAGAAATAAGTATAAATCTGTGGTGGCTATGAGGAAAAAGACTATTCAGCAGGATGCGTGGGAGCAACTCCTTCAGGTTGATGTCCTGAAGAACAGTGCCTACTTCTGGAAAATTGTTAATTACTCCTATTTTGTTGGAGTTGGCAATGGTAGCTTCACGTGTCACATCTCACCTGAAGAATGGTTCAAGCACTTTAAGGGAATTTATGGGCTCAATACGGCCAATGAGTCGGGACATGACTGGGAGTTGCCAGCAGGTCCATGTAATTTGGTCTTCTAGGTAGGAGAAGTCAAACCAGCCATTGAGTGTATGTATGTTCAACAATAAAGTGCCTGGCCCATATGGGGTTGCAGCAGATTTTTAAAAAACTGACTTGGATAAATGGGCTAGACTTCTGACCAAAGGTCTAAATGACGCTGTGACGGCTGGCATCCCACAATCATGGGCCAAGTCAAATAATTGTGCTGACATTTATTTAAGAAAGGGGCTAGAAATTATCTGCGTTATCAACCAATTTCTTTAATAGACTTGACAGTTAAGAGTATGGGACGAGCCATTCTTTCAAGGTTGTCTATATGGCTGGAGGAAAGTCGAGTTATGAGTTACCTGCAAAATGGCTTTAGAGCAGGCAGAAGTACCCTGGATCAATGCCTAAATTTATAGATCTTCCTTGATAAATATACTGTTGCTTAACAGGGTCTTTTATTTATGGACTTCTCATCGGCCTTTGATATGGTTAATAGGAATAAACTGGTCAATTTTCTCAAATAAGGGCCTAGATAAAGAGTGCATTTTTATTTGACGTGGACTCTGACCTGGAGGCTAGTATTAGGTCTGATCAGGTAATACCACATCCCCCTTTAACCCCTTGACCGCGATCGGAATTCCGCTCGTGTGCTGGACTATCCGATCGCGGGTGGGGTCGTGACGAGCTCAGCTAGTCATGCGCACAGCGCTACCGCGCAGCATGACGAGCTGAGCTCGTCATGAGCACGGAAGGGGTTAAAGTTAAGCGTGAATTGAGGCAGGGCTTTATGCTTGCCCATGTCCTATTTACCCTTTATATAAATGACCTGGGAGAGACTTTTTGCGCAGGCAGCCCAGGTATACCTTGTTGAGGTGTTTGCAACATTCCGTCTCTTTTCACACCGACGACGTGGTCCTACTCTCCAGAACCGCTGTCAGCCTTCAAAGGATGCTAAATGCCTTTGTTACACTTATGGATGGGCTCGATTTATGTCCGAATTTTAAAAAGTCACTTATAATGGTGGTGGGGAGTGGAGCCAAAGGTCGGAGAGCTTATAACCTGGTAGGGGCAGACCACGGTTAGCTTTTTCCCTTATTTAGGGGTTCTTTTCGATTTAAGAAGGACCAGTTTAAAAACAAATGTTTTGTCAAGTCAGTGGCCTCTGATTTTTGCAAATTGTTTAGGGGCAAAACCAATTGAGTCTCTCGTTCAAATCTATCAATCTAAATGCATCTCTTTGGCCTCCTATGGAACGATATTTGGGGCCATAAAAAGAAACCATGTCTTGCAAACCATTGAGAATAAATTCTTGAGACGACATCTGGCAGTGTTTCAATCCACAGCTTCTTTTGTGATACATTAAGAACTAGGGATAAGGTTACATGTGGATTTATGGCAATACGGCCTCTGTTAAGATTATTATTATCATCAACACTTGTACCCTGGCGCTGTGACACGAATGTCTCGCTTAGCGTAGATGCAGAGGGAGCGCAGTTACCAGAAAAAGAGGAAATTAACAGGATGGCAAAGGACCTACTCGAGGATAGAGCCAAGTCTTTATCCTTTTTAGGTCGAGCCTCGAGTAGCGCGCAAGCGCTGCTAGGCGAAGACTTTAAGTAAGGGGGTTTCAGAAGCAGTCCAAACGCTCGTGCGTCGTGGCTGGCCTTTTTCGGATGGTTACGCGCGGCAGACATGTGTTTCCAATTATCGTGCCCAGACGCGTGCGCGATAATTGGAAAAACATGCCGGCAAAAGGCCATGACGCACGAGCGTCTGGTCAGCTGAGCAGGCTGCTGCGC
Organism: Calotriton arnoldi; assembly: GCA_963921515.1. Lineage (NCBI taxonomy): Eukaryota > Metazoa > Chordata > Amphibia > Caudata > Salamandridae > Calotriton > Calotriton arnoldi. The sequence goes on along the minus strand of CAWUFW010000856.1, from coordinate 3,308,668 downwards.
TCCCTCCTCCCCCCCCCCCCCCCTCCGCTCCTGTGGTGCGCACGCAACACTGTTTATTTTTTTTTTTTACCGCGCGGCCGCCATTTCTTTTTCATTTTGCAGCCTGGTTCTCGTTGTCATGACTCGGGCTCCCTTAAACAAATTAGGTAATGCCATCTATATTTACAAGTTTGGGCGGGGCTTAGGGTTTCCGGTAATGAGGCGCTGCCACGGCCCACCCACTAAATCTTAGACTCCATGGCACGTTGTTGGCGACTCCGGGGAGTCGCAGTGGGAGGGAAAGCTAACGCGCTGAATAAAACCTTTCACCTCTGCTACAAGCCCTCGGAGAGTGAGGCCCCTACTGCACTGTTCTGAGAGCGAGATGTGGAAACATAACACAGAGGAGGGAGAAAGCACCGTCCCGCCCTCTCCTCGGAGGCCAGTCATCCATCGACGGCACTGCCCGGCGTCGTCCGCGTAACCACTCTGCCCTCATCCCTAGGGCACCGCAAGCTTTCCTGTTCTTCTGCACTATGCGCGAGCATGCCCTGTCTTCAGAATACACCGTCGGCCTCTAGTGAGGAAGGATTGATACATAATTCAGATCTCCTTTCTAAAAGAGATTATTATATTACAGGATTTGCACCCAACATTAAAACACAGGGTTCTGCTTGATAGGTGTAAGTGTAAAAGAGTAAGTGTCTGTAGCCAAAGGTGTGCATTTATGGCACACCCAATGACTGCTTTACTCATGGACTTTAGTGCAGAGCAGCACCCCCTCACCTGCCTTTTGGTACTTCGGGCAAAGCTCTTTCCACTTCTGGTTGGCATAGCCAATAGGTCTCGCCTTTGGGACCTTATAAGTGTTTAGCCATGCAACAGTTGATGTTGTTGCACCAAGGATATTGTGCTGCATAACTAAATACTTATAAGGTCCCAAAAGCGAGACCTATTGGCTATGCCAATGCTTGTTCTGAACTGCAAGAGATCATCCACTTGTCTAATCTCAAGTGGAAGTTTATTCCAGAGACGTGAAGCTGCCGTGCTAAAGGCCCTGCCTCCCGATTTAGTTTTTCTGACGCTGGGCACCTTCACCAGATTAGCCGAGGAAGAACGAAGAGTTCGGGGAGGGGCATACCATGTAAATTTGTCCTGCAGTGATTTGGGTCCAACGCCGTGCAAAGCTTTAAACACTATACATAGTGCCTTGAATTGTATCCTTTGCGATATTGGGAGCCAGTGCAACTCTGAGAGTGCCTGAGAGGCGGAGGAGCGACGTGGTCTCATTAGTGCCAGCTTAGCCGCCCATAGTCTGTATTCTCTGTAGTCTCTCAATCAAGTATCTCGGAGACTCCAACAGCAGAGCGTTACAGTAGTCCAGCCTATTGAGGATGGTACTTCTGACTATTAATATTCTAGCCTGTTTTGAGAACATCGGGAGGATCTTCCGAAATGCTCTAATCAAAGAAAAACAGCTCCCAGCTGTTTTATTCACATGATTTTCAAGAGTCCATCTATTATTGAACATAACTCCCAGGTTACGTACCGTGTTGCTGGGTACCAATGGGGTAGCAGTGGGAATGGGCCAGAAATCAGACGGGAGTATAGAGGGAATTCTACCTGCTGCACAATGCAGGACCTCTGTCTTGTCGGCATTGAATTGAAGAGAATTCTCTCTAAGCCAAAGTGCTGTGACCCGCAGACGAGCATGAAAGTCCTCCAGAGATACAGATTGATCTCCCTCTAGAGACAAAATAAGTTGTCATCTGCGTAGTTTACAAGATTAATATTATGAGCCCTTATAACCGCAAATAAAGGGCTCATATAGATGTTAAATAATATTGGGCTGATCGCAGATCCTTGTGGGACACTGTGCAAAATATTGGAAAACTTGGATCGAAAAGGGGGAGGGCTACTGCCTGTCTGTTAGATAGATACGATTGAAACCACTTCAGGGCAGTGCCCACAACCCCAACCTCTTCAAGCCTGGACAGAAGGACCTCATGGTTTACCGTGTCGAATGCGGCAGACGGGTCAAGAAGAATCCGTATAGCTGACTGTCCCCTGTCTGCTCGCATTCGTAGATCGTCCATAACGGTCACCAGGGCGGTCTCCGTTCCATAACGAGATGGATTTTAATATGGTCAAATCCTGATTTGAAGCGTAACGGGATTATTTTGAGGGATTGTATGCTACTGGATAAGGCCAACTCTATTCCATGGCTGAATTATTTTAGCTCCATTTGCCAGGAGTTGGGGCACCCTGATTACTGCTTTCACCCTGAGAAAATCAGTAGAGGGGATTTATTGTGGGCGAAAACATTTTTGTGCCAGGGAGTGCACAGAATTAACAAAACCTTCTGTTATAATTTCCATCTTTGGGCATTGTAGGAAAGTGCCCCTTTTTGCATAATTACCCGTAACTTTTTGCCAGATACCTGATGCCAACTTGACTGAGTGTGCCCCGGGTCCCTGCCAATCAGGCTCCCAGGGCCTGTGTTCTTCCCCAAAGCTGTACCTTTGTCTCCACAATTGGCACACCCCTGGGCTACATGTAAGTCCCTTGTAAAGTTACCCCTGGTACAAAGGGCCTGGTGACCAGAGAGTGCCTCTGAGGGCTGCAGCGTGTATGCCACCCTCTGAGACCCCTCACCTTAACACCCACACACTGCCATTGCAGGCTGCGTGTTTTAAGTAGAGACCAAACTGAAGAGTCGACATGGCACATATCCCTGTGTAAAGAAAGTCAAGTAGCACTTTACGTGACAAACTGCGTGCACTACAGTGTGGATTCAACAAGTTTAAATCAATGTAGACTAGATCATCAGAATGTATGCTAATGCTTTAAAACAAAATATTTGAACAGAAACACAAACACGTTTCAAATTGATTATATTCAATAATTTTTCTTATTGAAAATGTCAAATGATAATTGTATCATGTGAAGCATCAAGACATGTTAACATTACATGATCAAGTGTAACTTTTAAATTAATACATGGTTGTTCAACCTCAGTGCATTTCAAATTTATACAGTGTCGATTATACACAAACAGTCAAAAATAGCCCGATGCATTTCGGGACGAAGTCCCTTCTTCGGGGCCACTGTAATGCAAAAGAGTACATATGCAAGTAAATATTAACTGCATGATTCGCAATTTTATGGAAAAAACAACAACTTGCCAAGAAAATTACCGCATCGCTACCAAGGTGAGACACCCTGTTGCCTAATTAAGTACATATCGTGGTGGTCATACTGGAAGGTAGGGAAAAAATGAAAAGAAAGAAATGAGAGGAGGAAGAATTGCCGACACCAGTGAATATTACTACTGAGTCATCCTAGTAATAGCCCCCAACGAGGAAATTGACGACTTGCCAAAAGCTGCCGCTTGGTGCTACATGTTAACGGATTGCGTGCAAAAAGGAAGTGCAGAAAAGCGAAGAAAAGAAAGGAAGTAAGTGCTAGTGAAAAAATCTGGCAGATGCCGTAAACGCACCTACCGGTCAAGTAACCGAGTGTGACCATATAATGAAATGACACGGGTAAGCTAATAAGCTGATAGAAATATGCTACAAGTCAACAACCTGAAAATAACAAGGATAAAAATGAATGAGAAACATGAATGCAAAATAGTGTGAAAGAACTTGCCTCAAACCGTGACATCTCAAGAAATCTAAAAAGATACCTGAAAGTGCGGGTAAACCAACGTAACCATCTGCAACAAAATGCAGAGAAATAGTAAATACAACAAACTTGCAAAGAGCCTTAATGCGCTTCCAGGAACCTGCGACCCAGAGTCTAGAAAACTAGAACTCACCGAAACGAGAGAAAACAGCGACTCGAATAGACGGATCGTGACTGCACCGTAACAGCTAAGAAACGCTGACCCAATATTTAAACTACCGCGGAAACCCGCGAAAATTACAGATATCACCTGACTGCGCACGTGAGAAACTAAAAAAGGAAAACTATACACGCAGAACCGCCATCTTTGAAAGGTGCGCTCTGGAATGAATTAAACCTAAGCCTATGCTCTGTGCAATGCCTCAAAACCCTGAAAACGGACAAAAACACCAGTGAGTGCTAAAAATAAACCTGATCATGAATAGATATGAAATACCACGAAGAATAATGAAAAACGATGAATTAAACACATAACCAGTGTGCTGAGCCCCAATGAGCATGCGTGAAAACAAACACGGAAAATACGCGCATAATGATAAATAAACGAAAAAAATAGTGAACAGATGCAGATGGTATAGAAAGAAAACATGCAAGAATGACAAAAGGATGATTCATATGACATCAAGCGATTAAAGTAAAACAGTTAAATGAAAACGGTTGCTTAAGAGACTACACACATAGCTAAATTGAAGACTTCTGGCAACGAAACCAATGACCCCAATAATGCAAAAAGATCCATTAGAGAGATAACAAGAAACGGCATGTATCAACATGTGGCAAGTGGTGCACTCTATCTAAAAATGGAAATGTGTAATAGATATCCTGATATAACATAGACTAGCATAACATTAATCACAATATAACAAATGATAATACGTAAAAAATAAGCACGGTGTAAGGTGAGAGCAATTAATAAGTGAGAGCAATTCCTCCTCTGAACATAAACATTGTTTATAAAAAGCAGCTCAAATCTAATTTATCATTGAGACCTAGTGGCATCATGGTATTAAGCCTCCTGGTCCAAAACACCTCTCTTTGGGACAATTTTTTACTTAGATCAATTCCTGTCTGAGATACGAGTTTTTCCACAATCATGAACCGAAGTTGAGAAATATTGTGACCTTGCTCCATCCAATGAACTACTAGATTGGAGTTCGTATTTTTGTTTCTAATCATGCTTTTGTGTTCTCCAATGCGGACTTTAACTTTTCTCTCAGTTTTTCCAACGTATAAAGAACCGCATGGGCATTTGATGCAATAAATTACATTCATAGTATTGCAATCTGAAGAATGAGTAAGAGAAATTTTAATGCCAGTTCTGGGGTGTGTAATAAAGTCTTGTTGCATGACATTATTGCAGTGCGTACAATTACTGCATCTTTTCATCCCTGTTGATTTTGTAGTGGTGCGCAAATTTTTTTGGCTAAGAGTTCCTTAAGATTGTTACTACGAGTGTAAGCAAACAGTGGTGGTTGATTAAATGAAACACCGAAATCAGGTTCCCGTGCCAATAATTCCCATCTGTTGAGGATAATTTTCTTGACCACCACGATATGTACTTAATTAGGCAACAGGGTGTCTCACCTTGGTAGCGATGCGGTAATTTTCTTGGCAAGTTGTTGTTTTTTCCATAAAATTGCGAATCATGCAGTTAATATTTACTTGCATATGTACTCTTTTTTGCATTACAGTGGCCCCCGAAGAAGGGACTTCGTCCCGAAATGCATCGGGCTATTTTTGACTGTTTGTGTATAATCGACACTGTATAAATTTGAAATGCACTGAGGTTGAACAACCATGTATTAATTTAAAAAGTTACACTTGATCATGTAATGTTAACATGTCTTGATGCTTCACATGATACAATTATCATTTGACATTTTCAATAAGAAAAATTATTGAATATAATCAATTTGAAACGTGTTTGTGTTTCTGTTCAAATATTTTGTTTTAAAGCATTAGCATACATTCTGATGATCTAGTCTACATTGATTTAAACTTGTTGAATCCACACTGTAGTGCACGCAGTTTGTCACGTAAAGTGTTACTTGACTTTCTTTATTCTTACACATGTGGGACAGGCAGCCCACAAATACTGCGTAGCACACAAAAACCCAGTCTGTTAGGTCAGACAAATTCAAACAAAAGTGTTTTGTTTAAATAGTAATATATAGGAGTGCACCGCAGATACTATATCTTTGCATCAAGTCTTCTAACTGCCTATTTAGCGGTAGCACCCATTAAGCCCTCACGATGACTTCTTTTGAGAGCATAGCGAGCACCACGGAAAACAGAGCAGAAATCAAGGCATATACTGCAGAAGAAGCCACTGAAATTTACAGTTTAATTTCCGCTACCAAAACGTTTGACACCCAAGAAGGTTCAATAACCCAACAATTAAAACATCTTGAATTTATCTGTCGACGAGAATTGAATCAGAGATTGCATGCTTCAACTCTCATTCAGTACCACAAACACAAAAGGATACCCGTGGCTTACGGTTAGCCATTAAACCGATGTTGTTCCGTTTCCAGTTTAATAAGTCTTTCATGGATCGTTGGTACGCAGTCCTGAACAAATGTTCTTTGGATCTAATTTTATTGATTGTAGAGGAACTTTCCAAAACAATTAAAGAACTTGAAGAAGAAATTTTCAACATTAAACAAGATTTATCAGCACGCATTGACTCAGGAGATTGGACCAATACATTGGAACAAATCAACATTAAATTAGAAAATTATGGCAAAGAATTACAAGAATGCAAACTGCGCAAATTTAAAAGGGATACAATTGATTACCGGTTGAATGAGGTGTACACTTGGGCAGAAATGTACGCTCAGCGTCGACCATACAGAAAAAATCCTGATGCTTCATCAGAGGAAAGCGTAGTATCAGACCGCGACATCCAATCAACCAGACCCCCCGTGGATAACAATGGAGCGAGAATCCATGTCGCAAGCACCAGTAGGATGGGCACTGAATTAAGTGAGACTCACGCTTCAAGTTCCACGGAATCTTTTTATCCAAGGGACAAAAGCCCTCACAGCCACCAGATGCAGCATCAGGACAAATCAGTGGGAGTGCCGCAAAACAAGGCGAGGACAAAGAAAGAACCAAAGAGAAATCTCGGCAAAATCTACGGAGTCAGAAACAATCATCATAAACATCTCTTCTCAAACACTGACCATTCAACAAACCCGAATCTTGAATAAAGGTACATCCTTTGTACCCACATACAAGACAACCTTCCATGAAACTGAAGTTTCCATTTATCGTTTCATGCGTACTTTACGGTTACGTCACTTTTTTGATAATGTTTTGATACAACCCATCACTAAAGAGGATCATGAGTTTGCAGAGTTCAGACCCAAAAGCACTTTCGTACCTCCAGTCTCTCATAAAATATTGGACTGTTTTGAATCATCTGTCAAACAGGATTTGACCAAATTAAATTATCATCAACACAAAGGTCAAAATCTGTCCAAACAAGAAAGGAACATTTTGAAGGATTTAGCCAGTAAGGAAACTCTGACATTTCAGCCTGCAGATAAGGGAGGTGCCTTAGTTAGGATGGACTCGTCATATTATCATCAAAGTGCAAGAACATCTCATGGACTAAAATACTTATCTTAAATTGGATCATGACCCTACCAATGAAATACTTCAAGTATTAAAGATCATTTTGGATAATGCTCAGGACATGGATTGGATTTCCAGTAAAACAAAAAGTTTTCTCACTAAGCAGCATCCGAAAAGGCCACACATGTACATGTTGCCAAAAATACATAAACACTCTACTGATCCCCCATTCAGACCCATTGTGTCCGGATGCGGGTCGTTATTTGAACCTCTTGGCATTTACATTGATCAATTTCTCCAACCAATCGTACGTTCTTGGAAATCGTACATACGAGACACTACTGATTTCTTATCACATCTACAACAGTTGAATTTAACCAACATGACTGAATGCATCTTATGTACTATTGATGTCACATCACTGTACACTTCAATCCCGTTACAAGAAGGTTTGGAAGCCATTGAATGGGCGTTACTTAATCAACCTGATATGCGTGCTCATAAAGTGTTTCTTTTGGAGGTTTTACAATTTTGTTTACAGCACAGTTATTTCTACTATCTGAAAGAGACACGTTAGTGATAGATTCCTTACCTTAGAATATCCCCAGGCGTCAGGCTGGATCCGGAAAGTTTTGCGTAGCAGTACCCTTGCGCGTCGGTAGGCGGCGTCGTGCGGCTCCGCGTCCGTCGTCGGCGTAGTGATCGCCGGGATGACGTCGCGGGCAGCACTTAGGCGCCGCCCCTGCGCGCTGACGTCAGTTCTTCTTTTTCCGCGCCAGCAAGCGCAGATCCGGGAAGAGCAGTGCCCTGGTCAATTTTTGACCATTATTTTTGGTGATTTTTTCACTGTTTTTCCATCTTTAAGGTGTCGTAGGGATGCCCGGCTTCAAGCGATGCGGCGCCTGTGCGCGGATGATGTCCGTCACCGACCCGCATTGGGAGTGTCTCTTCTGCCTCGGCCGAGGCCACGACACCGAGTCTTGTCCCGAATGCCAGGCCCTCAACCCGAAAGCTTTGCGAGAGCGGTCTCGAAAGCTCCTCGAGGCCCGGCATTCGGCTCCACGGAGGCCCCGGTCGCGTGAGAGGTCCAGGGGTCGCTCGCGGAGTGCACACCGGTCGTCGGCGTCGAAGTCTTCTTCGTCCGGTAAGTCTAAGCACAAGAAGTCCAAGAAGCATCGTCGCTCTCGGACTTCGCCTCGCCGGTCTCGCGACTCGGCTGAGGCCCCTCCCGGCACCGTCCCCGCCCCGCGGCCCCGGACTTGCCTGTGGAGTCGCCCCCGTCATACCCGCCCTTCCCGGGTTCGGGGGCGGATCCGGCCAAGGTACAGGAGTTCCTGTCGGCCATGGCCCGCCTCTTCGGGCCTTCAGGCCCCTCCGGTGCGCCTTCGGGCCCCGCGGGCCCTGATGGGGTTGCTCCGGCGTCGCCGGCGGCTCCGGCTCCGGCGTCGCCCGAGCCTCCAGCCTCGATCCCGGCTCCGGCTTCGGCCCCGGCCTCGATCCCGGCTCCACAACCCCCATCGACGCCGGTCGACCTCACGACACCTCCGCCGGCGCCGATGTCTCCGGTGCCGTTCTCGACGCCGCCCTGGGCTCCGGGCGGCGTCGTCCCCCAGTTCCTTCCGGCTCCGGACATGGACCCGGAGCGACGTCGCTCGACGCCGGCTCCGGCGCCGATGGGACCTTGGGTCCCAAATGTCCCTCCTCCTCCTTATTTTGCACCAGAGGAGGACCAGGAGGACTGGGAGGGGTCTGATGACCCTCTGACTCGCAACTGTCAGTATGATGAGGACTGGGCAGAGAGTCTAGGGGAGGCCAGTGGTCTGGATACTTCTCCTGACACTGGCATGCTGTCTCCTCCCGTGGCTACGGAGGAGGGGGCCAATTTTGGTACGGTGTTGCGTAGGGCTGCTGGGGCCTTACGTCTCCAGCTCCCTACTTTGACGGTCAAGCCTAACATCTTGACAGAGGTGCTTCAGCCGGCAGCCTCCTCTGCGGAGACTGTGCTGCCGTTTAACGACGCCCTCACAGACGTTCTTTTGGGCGCCTGGTCCAAGCCCAACACAGGGGCTCCTGTGGATCGGAACGTGTCACGACGCCATCGCCCCGCTCCGGGCGACCCCCTGTTTCTTTCTGTCCACCCCACTCCTGAGAGCTTGGTTGTCCAAGCCTCCGCTTCCCAAACCGCCTTCCCTACCGCTCCTCCGGATAGGGAATCCAAACGCCTGGATCAGTTTGGGAAGAAAGGTTTTTCTTCCTCCAGTGCTGGCTTGCGGTCCGTTAACACCGCTTGTCTTTTGGACCGATATACCCACTCTCTGTGGGATTCGGTGGCGGATGTTTTGCCCCAGTGCCCTGAGGAGGTCCAGGCACTGCTTTCCCGCGCCATTGCGGAAGGAAGGGATGCGGCCAAATACACTATCCGTTGTGGCCTTGACACCGCCGACTCGCTGGGCAGGTCGATTGCAACGACAGTGGCGCTCCGCCGCCACGCCTGGCTGAGAACCACTGGTTTTTCAGGGGATGTCCAGAATACTCTCATGGACATGCCCTTTGATGGAGTCGGTCTTTTGGGTCCAAAGCAGACCATGCGTTGGAGCGCTTTAAGGACTCACGGGCTACTGCCAAGTCCCTGGGCCTTTCTGCTACACGCCCTCCGCTGCCTTCTGCTTTTCGCCCCTATCGTGGCCACGGTAGGGGCGCCCCTTCACGTCAGCAGCCCAGCCACCGGCCCGCGCAGCAGGCGTCTTCGCGTGGCCGAGGACGTGGATTCCGCCGTGGCGGATCGGGCAACCAGCGTGCGGGTCAGGCCACCACCTCCAACCCGTCCGCGGCCTCCAAGCCCTCCTAGTCCCTCCTTTCAGGTGCACGGCACGCCAGTAGGGGCAGGGTCCGCCATCACCTTCCCCACTGGCGCACCATCACCTCGGACAGGTGGGTCTTGGACATTGTCCGAAGGGGCTACTCCCTCCCCTTCGAGACCACCCCCCAGCCATGCCACCTCAATTCCACCGCATGTCAGGGGATCACTTGGTGCTTCTACAGAAGGAAGTCACGGCCCTCTTGACCAAGAGGGCCATCGAGCATGTTCCGACCCCAGAAGTAGGGCGTGGTTGCTACTCCCACTACTTTCTGGTGCCCAAAAAGGACAAGGAGGACATGCGTCCTATCTTGGACCTCCGGAACGTCAATCGCTTCCTCCGGAAGGAGAAGTTCAAGATGCTCACCCTAGCTCAGGTCTTGACTGCCCTCGACCCAGGAGACTGGTTGGTAGCGTTGGACTTGCAGGACGCGTATTTCCACATCCCCGTCCTGCCGGCCCACCGGCGTTACCTTCGGTTCACGGTAGGCCCCGAGCATTTTCAGTTCACCGTGCTCCCCTTTGGCCTTACAAGTGCCCCTCGGGTGTTCACGAAAGTGATGGCGGTGGTCGCAGCTCATCTGCGCCGGGCAGGGGTTTCAGTCTTCCCCTACCTCGACGACTCGTTGCTGAAGGCGGGCTCGTCCCAGGCAGTCGTCTCCCACCTCCAGACTACGGCCGAACTCCTGCACTCGCTGGGGTTCTCCATCAATGTGCCGAAGTCGCATCTGATTCCTTCTCCACAGCTCCTTTTCATCGGAGCAGTTCTGGACACGACGCAGTTTCGGGCCTATCCTCCCGAACGGCGAGTCCGGGATATTCAGGCTATGATTCCGATCTTTCGGCCTTTATCCTGGGTTTCGGTAAGGATGACCCTGAGGCTGCTGGGCCTCATGGCCTCCTGCATCCTGCTGGTCAATCATGCCAGATGGCATATGCGGGCTCTGCAGTGGGACCTGAAGTTCCAGTGGGCGCAGCACCAGGGCAACCTGTCCGATCACGTCCAGATCTCGGAGGGGACTGCAAAACAGTTGCAGTGGTGGCTCTCGAACCGGCAATGGGTCATGGGCAGATCCCTCTCCCTTCCCCAGCCAGAGCATACAGTTGTGACGGACGCGTCCCTTCTGGGATGGGGCGGTCACATGGGAGAGGCGGAGATCAGAGGCCTCTGGTCTCCGGCGGAGTCCCGGCTCCATATCAACATTCTGGAGCTCCGGGCGATCCGGCTTGCACTCAAGGCATTCCTTCCCTCTGTCAAAGGGAAGGTAGTGCAGGTGTTCACAGACAACACCACCGCCATGTGGTACTGCAACAAACAGGGCGGGGTGGGGTCTTGGACCCTTTGTCAGGAGGCTCTGCGCCTCTGGACATGGCTGGAACATCAGGGCATGTTCCTGATGGTTCAACACCTGGCAGGTTCTCTGAACGCCAGGGCGGACGAACTCAGCCGCAGGTGCATGATGGATCACGAATGGCGTCTTCACTCGGAAGTGGCGCAAGGACTCTTTCTACAGTGGGGAGAGCCTTGGTTAGATCTATTCGCCACCGAAGAGAACGCGCAATGTCATCAGTTCTGCGCGTTGGAATTTCCAAGGCGGCACTCGCTCGGCGACGCTTTTCGTCGCGAGTGGAGTTGCGGTCTGTTGTACGCCTTTCCGCCTATACCACTTCTACCCAGAGTGTTGAAGAAGATTCGGCACGACCGGGCCCAAGTCATTCTTGTGGCTCCGGACTGGGCTCGAAGAGTTTGGTATCCCGAGCTACTCAATATGAGCATAGATCCCCCGATCCGTCTGCCTCTTCGGGAGGATCTTCTGTCGCAGCAGCAGGGGACGGTCCTCCACCCGAACCTGTCCAGTCTACACCTGCTTGCGTGGAGATTGAGCGGCGGCAGTTGATTCCTTTCGACTTGCCTCCCGAAGTTTGTGATGTGATTCTGGCAGCCAGGCGTCCCTCCACTAAGGTGGTATACGCCTGCAGGTGGAACAAATTTGTGGCATGGTGCACAGCAAAGGCTGTGGATCCCCTTTCTGCCCCTCTTTCTGAGGTCCTTCTGTTCCTTCTCTCTCTGGCCCAACAGGGTTCTGCCCTGGGTACCATCAAGGGTTATCTTTGTGCTATCTCGGCCTTCCTCAGGCTCCCTGATCAGCCCTCCCTTTTCAAGTCCCCTGTTGTTAACAGGTTCTTAAAAGGCATTACTCACCTCTTCCCTCCTGTTCCGTTTGTAATGCCTCAGTGGGACTTGAACTTGGTTCTTACCTTTTAATGTGCGCTCCCTTTGAGCCTCTGCATAACTGTCCTCTTCGTCTTCTGACTCTAAAGGCAGCCTTTCTGGTGGCCATCACCTCCGCTCGGCGGGTGAGTGAGCTCCAGGCTCTTTCTTGCAAACCTCCCTTTCTGTCTGTTCATCCAGACAAGGTTGTTCTTCGGACGCGTCCGTCCTTCTTGCCAAAGGTGGTTACTGCTTTCCACATTGGGCAGACCATCACTTTGCCCACCTTCTTTCCGCCTCCGCATCCTTCCAGAGAGGAAGAGAGGCTCCACCGTCTGGACCCAAAACGTGCGCTCTCCTTCTATATCGACCGCACAAAACACTTCCGGGTGGATGACCAGCTCTTTGTTGGCTACGTGGGCGCCAAAAAGGTCGGGCGGTGCACAAGAGGACCATCTCCCGCTGGGTTACCTTGTGCATCAAGACCTGCTATTCTTTGGCTAAGAAGGAGCCTCCTGTTGGGCTGCGTGCCCATTCCACCAGGGCAACGGCTGCTACCACGGCCTTGGGCCGCGGTGTTCCGCTGCCGGTTATCTGTCAGGCAGCTACGTGGGCCTCGCTGCACACGTTTACTAAGCATTACTGCCTTGACAGTCAGGTCCGGAGGGACGGCTTCTTTGGCCGTTCTGTCCTCCAGGACTTCCTTGTCTGATCTTTGTTCGCAGACCCACCACCGGGGTTGGTATTGCTGGGGTATCTATTCTAAGGTAAGGAATCTATCACTAACGTGTCTCTTTCAGATGCACAAGTTACTAGCTTGTGTAACGATATATCTGTAAGAGACAGTAGTTAGTGATAGATTCCTTACCGCCCACCCATCCTCCCCGTTCTGCGAACTGATTTCTAGGGTTAAGGACATCCCTTTCAGGGCCCTAGTATTTTTCAGACACCTGTGTCAGCTTCTTGCATGGCTCTGCGTTCCTGGCGCGGAAAGTCGTGTACAGAACTGACGTCAGCGCGCAGGGGCGGCGCCTAAGTGCTGCCCGCGACGTCATCCCGGCGATCACTACGCCGACGACGGACGCGGAGCCGCACGACGCCGCCTACCGACGCGCAAGGGTACTGCTACGCAAAACTTTCCGGATCCAGCCTGACGCCTGGGGATATTCTAAGGTAAGGAATCTATCACTAACTACTGTCTCTTACAGATATATCGTTACACAAGTTAGTAACTTGTGCATCAGAATGAATTTTTTCTTCAAATTAGTGGAACATCCATGGGTTTTGGGGGGGCGCCCACATACGCGAATATCTTCATGGCTGCATTCGAAGAAAAACACATCTTTGAAAATTTGAATTGGAGTAAACATCTTCTCACATACCATCGTTACATTGACGACATTTTTTTAATCTGGTCCAGTACCAAAGAATCTCTTCAAGATCAAATTCAAGTGTTGAATTCCAGAAATAGTAGAATTCAATTCACTTCAAACATTAGCGAGACCAGTTTACCCTTCTTGGATGTTTTGGTGATTAAGTCTAATTCTACCATTGACACCAGCGTGTTTATCAAGTCCACTGATCGCAATAACACACTCTTGTTCCAGAGCTTTCACTCTCCCAAATTGATACAGAACATACCATATTCTCATATGATTCGCTCTAAAAGAATATCTTCTACCACCGGGAAATTCAATGAAGAACTTGACAGGATTAGGACTAGATTCACAGCACGTGGATATCCCTCATCCATTATTAAACGTGCGGAGGATCGAATTCATCAAATTGATCGAAGTACTCTTTTAACCACCAAACAAAAAACACCCATTCACAGGTCAGTCTTCGTGTCAAAATTTTCCACAAAATCCAAAAGCATCAAGAAAATTATCCTCAACAGATGGGAATTATTGGCACGGGAACCTGATTTCGGTGTTTCATTTAATCAACCACCACTGTTTGCTTACACTCGTAGTAACAATCTTAAGGAACTCTTAGCCCAAAAAAATTTGCGCACCACTACAAAATCAACAGGGATGAAAAGATGCAGTAATTGTACGCACTGCAATAATGTCATGCAACAAGACTTTATTACACACCCCAGAACTGGCATTAAAATTTCTCTTACTCATTCTTCAGATTGCAATACTATGAATGTAATTTATTGCATCAAATGCCCATGCGGTTCTTTATACGTTGGAAAAACTGAGAGAAAAGTTAAAGTCCGCATTGGAGAACACAAAAGCATGATTAGAAACAAAAATACGAACTCCAATCTAGTAGTTCATTGGATGGAGCAAGGTCACAATATTTCTCAACTTCGGTTCATGATTGTGGAAAAACTCGTATCTCAGACAGGAATTGATCTAAGTAAAAAATTGTCCCAAAGAGAGGTGTTTTGGATCAGGAGGCTTAATACCATGATGCCACTAGGTCTCAATGATAAATTAGATTTGAGCTGCTTTTTATAAACAATGTTTATGTTCAGAGGAGGAATTGCTCTCACTTATTAATTGCTCTCACCTTACACCGTGCTTATTTTTTACGTATTATCATTTGTTATATTGTGATTAATGTTATGCTAGTCTATGTTATATCAGGATATCTATTACACATTTCCATTTTTAGATAGAGTGCACCACTTGCCACATGTTGATACATGCCGTTTCTTGTTATCTCTCTAATGGATCTTTTTGCATTATTGGGGTCATTGGTTTCGTTGCCAGAAGTCTTCAATTTAGCTATGTGTGTAGTCTCTTAAGCAACCGTTTTCATTTAACTGTTTTACTTTAATCGCTTGATGTCATATGAATCATCCTTTTGTCATTCTTGCATGTTTTCTTTCTATACCATCTGCATCTGTTCACTATTTTTTCGTTTATTTATCATTATGCGCGTATTTTCCGTGGTTTGTTTTCACGCATGCTCATTGGGGCTCAGCACACTGGTTATGTGTTTAATTCATCGTTTTTCATTATTCTTCGTGGTATTATTTCATATCTATTCATGATCAGGTTTATTTTTTAGCACTCACTGGTGTTTTTGTCCGTTTTCAGGGTTTTGAGGCATTGCACAGAGCATAGGCTTAGGTTTAATTCATTCCAGAGCGCACCTTTCAAAGATGGCGGTTCTGCGTGTATAGTTTTCCTTTTTTAGTTTCTCACGTGCGCAGTCAGGTGATATCTGTAATTTTCGCGGGTTTCCGCGGTAGTTTAAATATTGGGTCAGCGTTTCTTAGCTGTTACGGTGCAGTCACGATCCGTCTATTCGAGTCGCTGTTTTCTCTCGTTTCGGTGAGTTCTAGTTTTCTAGACTCTGGGTCGCAGGTTCCTGGAAGCGCATTAAGGCTCTTTGCAAGTTCGTTGTATTTACTATTTCTCTGCATTTTGTTGCAGATGGTTACGTTGGTTTACCCGCACTTTCAGGTATCTTTTTAGATTTCTTGAGATGTCACGGTTTGAGGCAAGTTCTTTCACACTATTTTGCATTCATGTTTCTCATTCATTTTTATCCTTGTTATTTTCAGGTTGTTGACTTGTAGCATATTTCTATCAGCTTATTAGCTTACCCGTGTCATTTCATTATATGGTCACACTCGGTTACTTGACCGGTAGGTGCGTTTACGGCATCTGCCAGATTTTTTCACTAGCACTTACATCCTTTCTTTTCTTCGCTTTTCTGCACTTTTGCACGCAATCCGTTAACATGTAGCACCAGGCGGCAGCTTTTGGCAAGTCGTCAATTTCCTCGTTGGGGGCTATTACTAGGATGACTCAGTAGTAATATTCACTGGTGTCGGCAATTCTTCCTCCTCTCATTTCTTTCTTTTCATTTTTTCCCTACCTTCCAGTATGACCACCACGATATGTACTTAATTAGGCAACAGGGTGTCTCACCTTGGTAGCGATGCGGTAATTTTCTTGGCAAGTTGTTGTTTTTCCATAAAATTGCGAATCATGCAGTTAATATTTACTTGCATATGTACTCTTTTTGCATTACAGTGGCCCCCGAAGAAGGGACTTCGTCCCGAAATGCATCGGGCTATTTTTGACTGTTTGTGTATAATCGACACTGTATAAATTTGAAATGCACTGAGGTTGAACAACCATGTATTAATTTAAAAAGTTACACTTGATCATGTAATGTTAACATGTCTTGATGCTTCACATGATACAATTATCATTTGACATTTTCAATAAGAAAAATTATTGAATATAATCAATTTGAAACGTGTTTGTGTTTCTGTTCAAATATTTTGTTTTAAAGCATTAGCATACATTCTGATGATCTAGTCTACATTGATTTAAACTTGTTGAATCCACACTGTAGTGCACGCAGTTTGTCACGTAAAGTGTTACTTGACTTTCTTTATTCTTACACATGTGGGACAGGCAGCCCACAAATACTGCGTAGCACACAAAAACCCAGTCTGTTAGGTCAGACAAATTCAAACAAAAGTGTTTTGTTTAAATAGTAATATATAGGAGTGCACCGCAGATACTATATCTTTGCAACATATCCCTGTGTGCCATGCCCACCAACACTGCCTGTGGCATGGGTAAGTCACCCCTCTAGCAGGCCTTACAGCTCTAAAGGCAGGGTGCACCATACCACAGGTGAGGGCAAAGCTGCGTGAGAAAGATGCCCCTACAGTCTGTGCCTTTTCACAGACATTGTACGTGCAGTGAAGCCATTTTGAGTACATGGGGTGGGAGTTTGTCAACACAAACTCCACAGCTCCAATATGGCTTTACTGAAGACTGAGGTTTGTTTCCAAACTTCTCGGCATAATAAGCTTACACTGATGCCAGTGTTGGAATCTTGGAGATTCTCCCTGAAAAACTACCAACTTTCTTTGTATTGGCTGACTGGTCCTCGCCAGCTAGCCACCAGGCAGGCTTCTGACCTCATGGGGTGAGAGCCTTTGTGCTCTCGGAGGTCAGAAACACAGCCTGCACTGGGTAGAGGTGCTTCACACCTCCCGCTGGCAGGACTAGCAACACTTGGCAGTGAGCCTCAAAGGCTCTCACCTTGTGATGTGTTGATTTGGGCAGCTCCAACTAGTGGAGATGCCCGCCTCCTGTCCTGGCCCCACTTTTGGCAGCAGGACAGGAGGGAAAATTAGTAGGCAAAGGAGGAATGTCCCCCTTGGCCTGCCACACCACTAAGGTGGCCAGGAGGTTTAAGTGAACCCCTATCTGAAAAATTCTCTAATCTTGAATTGGGGAATTAGGCCAATAGGTACAGGGCTGTGCCCCTCTCCCCAAAGGGAGGGGGCACCTAAAAGGGTGTAGTCCCCCTAGGGGACAGTAGCCATTGGCTACTGCCCCAACCTCAATAACTCCCTTAAATTTAATATTTAAGGGCTCCCCCTAAACTGTTTTTCTTGGATTCGACGACCTAAGAAGAGCTGTGCAACAGTGGAGAAGACGGCGACCGACTTTTCCACCGGCCTATCTCCTCCTCCAGTGACCCTGCTGGAAGAAACCGACGTGGCCAGCAACCACAAGAACCCCAGAGGCCCTGTGCTGTCTTTGACAAAGACTCTTGTCTCCCGTGGACACTGGATTTTTCCAGAAAATAAACCAACACCAGTCTCTGAATCTGGGCGGATCCGCAACACTGCACCTGACTACCATGGCCTGAGTTTGAGTGACTCACCTATCCTGTGAAATCTCTCTGGCTATCCTGATGTAGTGTGCATCGGTTGCCAACCTCTTCAGGACCCCCCTCGGTGCCTGCAGCCTCTGTTCGAAGGGTCTTTCCCTCCCCGACCGGAACCTGCTGAGAAAACCGACACCAAAAGGCACCCAGGTGTGCCTCTGCTATCCAACTTACCTGCCCACCCGTTGGTCGCCATCGTCCAGCCTCCTGGTACAAGCCTGCAGCCTCTTTCCAAAACAGACGCCCTCCATTGAAAAGCATTGGGTGCCTAACGCTGATTTGCACCCAGTCGTCCCTGTGCCGCTGGTGGTGTAGCCTTGGTGCTGCTTGGTGGCCCCGCCCCCATGCTCACCTCCACCCCTAGGGCTCGTGCCCTAAGACCAAGGGTACCTACCTGCAAACCGTGCCTCTTCAAGGTACCCCCGTCTCCATTGGTTAACATTGGGCCCAGTGACCTCTGCACCTTGCGGTGCAGTACCTACCTGGTCTTGACCCTTTCTCTGTGTTGTCCTAAACCCCCGAAGCCTGGGAAAGTAAGTAGAGTAGTTGCCTGCAAACTATTTAACATTTTTCCTCCATAAGTTTGCATTGTAACCTATCTGTTGCATTGAACTAACTTTATCACTGCAAAAGCATACCTCTACACTTGATTGACATGTACAGAATCCCTACTTAAAACTGTACAGTATATAACTGCATTTACAAAACATTACTGCATTCTTGAAAAGTATTGCTACTTTTACAACACTGTAAAACGTACCTACACTAAGTGCTTCTTGGTTCTAGAATAAAATAACAGTGCCAACTTTTTGTACAACCCATTGGTCTGATTCAGTCTTAAAGTGTGTGATATCATTTCTTGCTTGAGTGTGCACAAAATATGCTTAACTCTGATAAGCCTAACTGCTCAGCTCAGCTACCACTAAATTTAGAGTAAGGTATTATCTACTTTTACCTGTGCTATACCTTTAGGGACACACTGGACTCTGTGCACATTATACCTTTTTTTTTTTTGTATAGTATATACAGAGCCAGCTTCCTACAGGTATGCTGAACCATACCTTACCTCTGTCACTAATCCTCAGCATCGCTTTGCTGACCCGCTTTAGGTTGAACCAATTGCAGTATTACTTAGCGGACCCTATCGTTGGAATAAAGCTGATAATCTAGGCCCATGTATCTGTGATAATTTCTCTGATCAGGATACCTTTCATTTTGTCCTGTTTTGCAATCTTTATTTTGTTCCTCTAATATAATTTATTTTCTCCTCTACTGAAAGGGAAGCAGTTCATTCCGGACAGACCCGCTTTCATCTTTTTACAAATGTTATCTAATGAATTTGCTTTAATGTTGCCAGAATTTTAATGTCTGCTGTGAGGCTCGGAAAAAGCAGGGGGTGATTGGTACTCCGTGTGTATTGTATGCATGTGCACTTATTTTGATGTTTTTGGGCCACCACTATTTTTAGGTTGAGCCTGGGCAGTGCATGCGCTGCTCTGCGAGGCATGCTGTATTGAGGTAGGGACTTGAAGCTCCACCCATGTCCCGCCCATCTTTTCAATTGGCTCCTGTTACCTTCCTTGCAAAATCGTTGCTTTTCATTCCTGAATAGGCTTGTTAGTCCCTCCTTGGTACAGCCTTGTCTGCATTTGTAACCTCCCATAACGACCTTTTACTTGTCTTGTTAAACGGTCTGCTTTATCTTGGCTGTGAGCACTGTTTTGTTCAATGATTTGCCCCTATTCCACCCACTGTCGCAGCATTCGGCCCGCTTTTATTTTAGTTACTAATGGCGGTCCGCTTTAACTATAGCAGCCGCGATTCTTACTTTATTTTAGCAGCGCGGTCCGCTTTAAGTATAGCGGCCGCGCTTATTTATTTACTTAATTTCTAGTTTGTTTACTAGTGCCCATGCAGTGATTTCACATTAATGGAGGCTGCGCCACTTTCTTTAGACGAGTCGCGTCCAAAGAAAGGTGTGCAGACGCTATTAAAATGAAAGCGCGGCATGGGGCGCTTTGACAAAAAATATTGGTGGGAGTTTAAGCTATTGGCATTGTATTGATGACGAGTGGCCTCGTGTATTTGGAAAAACTTCAACCTTCCCATTAAAATCAAAACTTTGTTTGTTGAACGCTTGTTTTTGTATTTAGATGTATTATTTTGTGGTTAAAATTATCAAATGGTTAGGCAGGGTCACCGGCTTCCAGTTATTACTTAGAGTTCAAAGTTTATTTGATCAAAAATATAATTTTGTCATAAACATCATGATACATAACACAACAAACAATTACAGTAATAATTTTAAACTCCAAAATACTCACAAATCTACAGTTAATACAATCAGAAGTTGGGTTCCTAAAATATAAAGTGCATCAAGACGGGATTAATTATACATCGTTTAATCAGGATTGAGGTATCGGCTTTTGCTTAAAAAGACAGGCTGCATACAAAAACTTGGATACTGCAACCATACTACTCCCTTTCAGATCCTAAGTGCTTGCCTTCTTTCCACCAAGCTCAGGCACCGGCAAACATGAGCAATCCACTTTTAGCATACAACGGGCAGAAGAGCAATAAGTGTTCCTCTGTTTCATCTATTAAAATGCAGAAGAAGCGGTGTCTGTGCCCGGGTTTGACCGAGTCCCATGATTCAGTATAGGCTGCCATTTGGAGGGTCCTGTATCTAAACTGTAAAAACAATGAATGGGCACGTGCTAGGCAAAAAGAATTTAGGAATTTCTCTGGGTTGGCTGTAGATTTATGCAATGAAAAACTTCTAGTAAGGCTGCCGATACAATTGTACATCTCATTGTGGGCAGCAGCTTTCTCTCGGAATTGCAGTTTCACTATTGGGGTAGCGTTGGCATGTATAGAGGAAGGATCTTCCCAAAAATTGGCTCACCCAAGATCATACCTAGCTTTTTGTACATAGGTCAGCCATTTGATTTTTTTTATCGACGATTGCAATTTTAAGATCACCGCAAGCCCCTCTCTGAAGTGGTTCAATTTGCTAATAGCCCACATACGCACCCAGTATAGTATAGTCTGTGATTGAGGTAATACCGAGGTTCAGTCATAATTTTACCAGTGGCGTGCCCCTCACTAGGCCAGATGGGACTCTTCAGCAACAGCCACCAAGTCCATGTTTCAATGACCCTATAGCTCAGCACCATACAGTGCTGCACCCCTGGCTTGTCCTGTAGATTTCCATGGCCAGAAGAATTGGTAACCAAGAGGCCCTTTTAGCAAATCTGCATATGGCCTCTTCTGTATGTTTATTTACAAGCGAGCTTTTAAGGATCTGTGGGTCCCAAGATCCAGAATCCGTCAACTGGAATCTTAAGTAGTCAAACTCCCTGACCCTTTCCAAAACTTCTTTTCTCACATTGACCTCACCTTTCACTGTTTTTATTCCTAGAGTATGACATCTGCTTGGTTTTAGAGGGATTCATTTCAAGGCCATACTCTGCGCAAAACAAGCTAAAATTGTCAACCAGATTTTGAAGACCCTCTCTTTTGTTTTAGTCGATAAAAGGGTGTCATCTGCAAAAAGGGTCGGAGGTTTCAGCCATGCCAAAATGGGGGAATTGTTAGCACAATCAGACGGGTACATCTGTCAATCATAGGACTTGTAGAGTGCACAGCTACTAGATGAGTGTCCCGGTACGAACTAGGCTTGTAAATGGACATGCACCACAGGCTATCTAAATGTGTTTTCAAATAGCCAGGTCTTCAAGAGGCATTTGAAGGAGAGTCCATCCTTTGAGCGAAGCTGCAAAGGGAGAGAATTTCAGGTGGGCGCTGCGAGGAACGAAAAGGATGAACCACACCACCTTTCCCCCTTTTGTCCTAGGGACCGCTTCCAATAGTGCATCAGAGGAGCGCAGTGGATGGGTGGTATGATATAGCCTTATCCTTTCCCTGAGTAACTGGGGCCCAGAGTGGTAAAAGGCTCTGGATCAAAACCAGACCCTTGAACCTCACTCTGTCTTTGATGAAAAGCCAGTGTAGCTCCTTAAGATGCTACTGCAAATGACTTTTGCGCAGCAGCAGTCGGGGTTGGTGGTGAAGTTGACAGTTATAAAAAAAGGAAAAGTGTAGGTGCGAGGACGCAGCCATTGTGCACCCCGTTTACAATGGAAAGTGCTTCAGTTAGCTTCCCCCTTGTGCTACACTGGACCCTTGGATAATTACCCTCGTGGAGATCCATAATTGAGTATAGCAAATTCCAAGGAATCTCAGTCCCATGCAGGACTCCTAAAGTTTTTCTAGGGACTAAATCAAAAGTGGCACTGAGTAATTCCTCAGTGGGAGTCCCTGGATTCCAGTAGTGATTCAGTGGGAGCTCCCGGGTTCCAGT
This sequence comes from Calotriton arnoldi, assembly GCA_963921515.1. Lineage (NCBI taxonomy): Eukaryota > Metazoa > Chordata > Amphibia > Caudata > Salamandridae > Calotriton > Calotriton arnoldi. Next base: position 3,286,330 of record CAWUFW010000856.1, on the reverse strand, counting down.
AATGATTAAGTGGGGGTTGACAGAAGTCAAAAGGTTAAGAACCACTGACTTTCACAGATCAAGAAATGCATTATTGCCAGAGACTGGCTTCTTACTCCTTGAAGGCACCTTGAAGAAGCTCTGGCTGGAATTCTAAACTGCGTTTGCGGTTGGAGAAATTTGGCCAGACTATGCTGGACATCTTTAGGGTCACCCTCCTGGCTGAAATGTTTTTTTTTTTTTTGTTTGTTTTTTACATCTAAGCGTGGTAGGAGGCTTCTGTAATTCTGCTTTAATCATTCACGATCCGCCCCGCCTTTCTACTCCAATCCCCCCCCCCAGCCTAGCATTGTGCAGCTACTTTGGTAGTGCCACTTCAGCCTTTGGCTAAGTTGTGCTTCTGTGACTGCTGCAACGGAACGTCACAAGTTGGGTGGATGGGGTGTCTTCAGCAACCCAATCCGAAGGAGGGCATCCTTTCTTCTACCATGCTTCCTTTGAGGGTGAGCCCCTGGCTTCTCGGGGCATAAAAAAGTACCCACAGGGAGGAGGAGTTTGCTACTAAGTCTGAAGCATTAGAAATACCCGTACTAGATTACTAGTGTGTTTAACCCCTTCGGTGCTCGTCATGCTGCGCGGTAGCGCTGTGCGCATGACGAGCTGAGCTCGTCACGACCCCACCCGCGATCGGAATGTCCAGCACACGAGCAGAATTCCGATCGCGGTCAAGGGGTTAAGATAATTGATACTGACTGGTTTTGTGGTATATGTTCTCCCCTTTCTGAATGTTTTGCTCAAGATTCCACCAGTTCCTCTTTTTTTGCCCTGTTCCAATCTTTAGTGTGAAGGCCGTGGTGGCCGCTAGTCGTGTTGGGGGAATTACTCTTGTTAGTTTATTGGTCCCCAAAATAGATGGCAGCCTGCATATCTTATGTTGGTTTGATGGTGTAGAATCTAAAATGTGGTAGCTAATATGAAGGAAAATGTCCCTTCTATTAAGGACATGCAGGCTAAGATTATGCTTAACCCTTCTTTACTTAAACTCGCTGCAGCTAGATTAAGTAAACTACATTGCAACTAAAAATGCAGATCATATCACCAGTATAAGCCAGTAATACTCATGTCGGTAAAATCTGAGTGTTTTGTCACTTGTCTTCTTTCTTCATCAGCTCCTGTCAAGCTTATTTGTCCTCCGTAAGTGCGAATCCAACAATGTTGGACTTCTTCAGCCTTCCCAGGAGGAAATGTTCTGCAGATCTTTCCAGTTATATAGTAAAAATGCATATAAAACCATACGAGCATAAGGTGAGGAAGCGTGAGGAACAAATACTCCAGTATTGATTCTTTCATAGATTCACATGCTTGAATTTCTTCATGTCGTTTGTGAGTCCGGTAATATTCAGTATTAAAAAATAAAGCACCGAACAGCAAAGCTTGAGTGACATTGGCAGCCAATTCACATTTTAACCTAACACCAGTCAATCTGGAAGCAGTTCCTGAATGACTCTTCTCCCTCAAAGGCCACCATACCTGAGATTCTTACCGTACATTGTGTGAAGGAAGTCTTCCTGAGCTCTGCTCAGTTTTTGCTCTGTGACCACTGATATTCTGCATCTGACTTTTCAGTGAACTACAACTGTACTGCTTGAAGGTAACATTTTGGCTGCTGAACTGTGACAGGAAAAAACATGTCCGAGTTCTAAAGAAGTCTTTTCAGACCTTGCAAATCCTTTGAAGATACAGACTGCTTTATGAGGATCCACATAAAGAATGCCTATATTGTCATACATTTTCTGCCAGAACCCTTGAAGGCGGAGAAGCTAGACTACTTTGGCTACAGAAAAAAAGGCAATAGGAACTCCAGTCTCTGGAGAGTCACCCCCTCTAGAAAGCCCAAAAAAGGGAACACTAAGATGAAAAATCTTTTAAGTAGAACCCTCCAAAAAGGTTCACAAAAGCAGGGACAAAACTCACTGAAAAGAGTCTGTCCTCCGTGACTGAGAAAGAAAGAGACCATTTGTCACTACCTGTTTCTGAGACGTAGGCATTGCAAAATGGATTGTCAAGTGCATCTAAGTTGCTATTCTGAGACAAGTGTGCACTCCCCCGCCAGCCTACTCCACATTAAAAAATGATGCCACTTTAGCGTTCCTAGATAATACACCTTTAGCAGATATCTGCAAAGCTGCCACTTTGTGTTGACCCTGCACCTTCATCAAGCACTGTTGGGGTATCCTAGTCCATCAACAGGCTGTAGTTGGCGTAGCAGTCTTAGAACAGTTTCCAACATCTGCTTGCTTGCCACCGCTTTGGGGAGGAACTGTTTTATAGTCTATGTAGAACATGTGAATCTACAGCACTAGATGCTTTGAACCGGGTACATGGCAAGTAGTATCTCACTTCACCTGGTCTCTTTTCCACTACATTTTAAAGTTTTCTCTTCTTTAAAGAATAGCATCGGAGGCAGCTCCAATTTTAATTTAGCTTCTGTGAACATCTGTACCTTTTGAAAGTCACAACTGTAAGTGATGGCCGTAACTGCAGTAGTACAAGGTTAGTACCATAGGCTGAGGAGAAAACCATGTTTGTGGTATGTGTAACTGTAGATGCACATGCTGTGCATACTCCTGCTATCTAGTGTTGGTCTCAGACGTGTGCAATTTGTTTCTCTTTGAAGGAGTCCTTTGAGTCACAAGGTATAGTGACTCCACCCATTACTGGTAATGCACATTGGCATCAGCTCCGTAATTTTTTTTCTTCTTTTTTTCTCCATTGTTTGTTTGACGTGTCCTTTCAAGCTCCTGTTCCACAGCACAATATGTTCTTGCCCGGCCTCCTCGAATCCTCCTGACTTAGATGAGTGCATCTTCGCATCGGTTCCAAGCATTGTGTTGCCTTTTGCTTCGGTTCCACGATCGAACACCTTCATCGCCCCGTTCGGGGCTTCATCAATTCCCCAGCACCAGGGAATGCATTGTAACGTAAAGAAATCCATTCAACTACTGCCCAAAGTGCCGAGTGAAGTTCCAGAAGACAGACCTCCATTAGGTGTGTAACCTTTGTCTGTCCCTGGACCGCCAGGAGGCACCTGCTTGGTGTGCCTTGCCATCTGGAGCAAGAAAACACTCCGGTACAGTCAAGATCCTGCATCGCCTCTGCTTCGTTGGCGAACCACTGAATGGATGATACTCTGGACCTGTTCAGAGAACAGGAGACTGAGGGTGAGCTGCAGCCTGAGGCTTCTGGCGCAGAGGTCCAGGCGTTGGAGATACAGGAGGGCTCAGACGTTAAAGCAGACGAGCCTCCACCTGCACAGCGTCCACCTCCGAAAAGGTTTGCAGTGAGTACTGACATCCTACCTCCCACCCCTCGACACGACTCCGAACTCAAGCATGGTACTCGAGGGGGTTGAGCATCTAGCTCGCAGGCTAGTCATGAGGCCTCCAGTCTGCCACTGCCTCAAGGCCATGGTCCGCACTGAATTGCTGAGTCGAAGCTGACGCACGCACAGCTCTTGGCATTGAGGCCTGCCTCCTAACCACACCCTTTGACTTCACCCAGCTCTTTGGCTGTGGCCTCAATGACCCGTGAAGCCGTCCTCACTCTAGACCTTCAGAGTCTAAATCTGGCTCTGTGCAGGCAGGCCAATTAACATCCTTGACTCAGAGTAAACCGGCATCCAGAGCACCATTCTCTGCGGCTTCTGAGGATCTAGATCAACAAATCCTTCAGCGCCTTCAAGAGGAGCTCAATGCTAGACAACAGCGAATACACATTCATCCCAAGACTGGATGAATTGTAGCCTAGCCCGCTTTTCAGGCAAAGAACCCTATCCTCCAAAGAGGAAACTAACTTTCATGGAGGCCCTGAATCCACCCTATGACAGTGCCCCAAAAAACCTCTGTGCCATGACAAAGGCACCTCTCGCCACCTACTTGCCACGCTTACCTTCTCCTCACCATCCCCCTTCATCTTTTGTCTTCCTCTCCACCTCCATTCCCATCCTCCCTACTACTAACAGTGGATCCTTGGCCAAAATCACCTCGGGTCCTGCCCCCTTTCAGGGTTTGGGGCAGTAGCCCAAGGTCTCCCTATAACCCTTACAACCTGATTATGATGTAGAGCCCTCAGGCAATACTGTTCCGAAACTCTTTCGGCAAACGCCTCCCCACTGGACGACACTACTGCATAGCATGAGGTTTTGCAAAGGCCAACTGCATTTCACAACGTGGAGATGCCCAAGCAACCTGATGAAGACAACTTCCTCATGGAAACACTCCTCCACACAGAGGTCCACACAATACTTGCTGAACCTTGGGAAGAGGGGGTGGGGGTGGTATGCCCATTCCAGCCTCTGATATCTTTAAGGAGCTGGTCAAGGCACAAGTTATCACGCATGGGGTTGACAAGAAGCATAAAGCATCTCCTTCTCACCCTCCCTGTATCAGGTGTCAACTACCACCTGACTCTACAGTTGTGCACACAGCCTGGAAATGTGCAAACTCCCAGGTTACAGGGCATGCCCTCCGACCAGATGAGTCAGAAGAATGTCGTTTGAGGAGTGTATGGTATGTGGTATGAATGGTATGTTAGAGAAGAGTGTGGAGTAGAAGGGACGAATGGGGATGAATGATTGGTAAAAAAAAGCTTTTAAACAGCAATTGATAATAGCTCAACAGATGACATTTGTGATAAATGGCTTATGTAATTATGTGGATTTTGGTAACCTATATGTGGCAATATGTAATTGATGTAATTCAAGTTGTAAAAAGTGAGTTTAGAAAAAAGTATGGTTTAAATAAAAAAAAATTAAAAAAAGAAACGGCAAACTCTAGTGTGATCTAGGTCTGTTCCAGTAGGATTCAATTGTGTGCGATATTGTATTCGGGCTTGGAGGATGCATTCCGTGATTGCTAATTGTCCGTCCCCCTCCTCCCCACCCCCCAGTCCTTAGCCTGCATAGTAACTGTGTAGTTGTGTGTGTGGGGGGGGGGGGGTCCGAGTCCGTGATCTGTGCCGAGTAAGAAGATTGATGCTGCAGGAAAACGTGTCACTGTCCAGTCTACTGCACATTGCCAGTTCTGTAGGATTACTCTCCCAGTATATTTGGGCCCACTGGGGCGAGATGGAGTTGCTGCAACACCACCTGGACCAGTATAAGAGGGGCCAGGAATCGGTAGCTAAGGGGAAGATGGTATCAAATACCTACATTTGTTGTGGACTAGACACAGCAGACAATGCTGCTCGTGGGGTGAATTCCAGTATCCCCCACAGACCGGCAGGAGGGTCAGTATCATCTAGTCAACTTGCCTTTTGATGGCAAGCATCTGTTTGGCCAACAAGTTGACCATATACTGGGAAAAAACCAAGGAGGATATGGAAACAACTAAACCATGGATGCCCGCCAGACCCCATCTGCCTGTGGCTCCTTTTGAGGCACACAGTATCGTGGAGGGGCTATAACCACCACCTCTGAGGCATGCACTTCCTTCCCCAGGCAGAAGCAGACATCCTCTTGGAGGTTACTATATTGGAGGCTGTAAGAACAATGACAAAGGCAGGGGAAAAGGCGCAGCTGTCAAAGGGGCAGCACCTTCCAAACCGTTCCTTTACCCTCTCCCACCGACCACCTAACACCTTTTGAGGGAAGACTTCAAGGGTTTCTGTCTGGCTGGGCAGAGATCACTTCGGACGATTGGATTCTTCACATCATAGCACAAAGGTATTGCCTTGAACTCACACAAACACCACCAAACATAACATCCCCTTCTCCCCACCCCCCTTTCTGCAGAGACAAACTCTCCCCTGAACTCCAGCATCTGCTACAAGAGAAGATGCACGCACTACTCAGTAAAGGGGCCATAGAACCCATTCTGCCACAACACCACAGCAAAGGGGTATAATAATAATAATACATAATAGCATACACTTATAAAGCACAGCGTTCACCTGATGGGAATCTTGACGCTATCCTATACCGGTAAAAGATATTAAAACACAATGATAACACTGCTTCGGCAGCACCTACCTAGACCCAAGACCAAATTTTGGAAAGAGAAAGGTCTTTACGTTTTTCCTAAAACAGGATAAATTTGTGCTGGCCTTAAGTGAAATGGGAAGCTTGTTCCACATGTGTGCTGCCGTTACTTGAAAAGTCCTTACTCCTGACCTTACGTTCTTAAATTTCGGAACACAGATCAAATTGACCGAGGACGATCGTAGAGACCTCTGGCTTGTATTGTTTGAATTTCCTTTGAAGTAGCACCAGTCCTGTTCTGTTAACTGCCTTCTATACCATGTAAATAGATGTCAAGATTATTCTATCCTTGACTGGGAGCCAGTGCAGCTCTCTTAAGGCGTTTGAGGTAGAGTCTTACCTTGATTTATTCAGTTCCAGTTTTGCTGCTGCAGTTTGTACCCTATACAGCTTCTTGACGAGACAATCTGGTGCCCCCAGCAACAGAGCATTGCAATAGTCAATTCTGCTCAGCACAGTGCATCGGACCACTAACTTTCTAGCTGGCTGCAGGAGAAAAGGGACTATTTTTCTAAGGTTTTGTATCATTCTAAAACTTGTGGCTGCCACTTTGTTAATGTGGGGTTCCATAGAGGGCGTCTCATCCACGAATGCTCCCAGATTTCACACAACCGGTGATACTTTTATGGTTATCTGTGCCAGACCATGGCCAAAAGTCCATTGGTAGTGGGTATGTCTTTTGTGGGGGAGCACCCCAAAAATTCATTTTTCTCACCATTAAACTTTAAAAGGTTTTTTTTCAGCCAACAGGCCATTTTTTTTTAGACAGGAATAGCGTTCTACTGCAGTCGCACTATTTTTAGCCAGTGCCAGGATAAGCTGTGTCATCTGCATAGTTGACAAAAGAAATTCCATGAGATCAGATGAGGGTCAGAAATGGTCATAGATAAATATTGAAGAGTATCGAGCTCAATGCTGACCCCTACCTTCCTCTGCCTTTCAGATAATACAGAATTCTACAAATTCCACTTTCACACAGTGGCTCAAACACGGCAGAGGAGGAGAACTAAAACACAACACCACCTAGAAAGGGGTTTACTTTACAAAATGCAAAGACTCTCTTAGAATAAGGCTTGGGGTTTTATTTATGCAATGCTCTCTAACAAAGGTTTTCCCAGATGTCAAATGAATAACATTCAAATGTATTTAGAGATGTATATTTATATGCAAGCAATAATAACACACTTGGTAAATGCAACTGTTAAATGCATGAATAATACTAATGAATAAACAAGCAGCAAATATTATGAGATAAAACTCAAGCAAATAATATGGGACGCCCTGCAAGAGATCAGAAATATATGTTCGAGGCATATGAGCTGTAGATGGTATACTTGTGCATAGATCGCCATCTGGTGTTGGGCTCGGATGTTTGCACCTTGTTTTTGTCTTGGAAGAAGTCTTTGTAGTCACGAGGTAGGGGACTTCTCCTTAGGACGATAGTGTGCATGGGCATCGACTCCATCTCCAGATTGTGTTTTTTTCCGCCATCGGGTTCGGATGTGATTTGCTGCGCTCCGGGTCGATATCGGTTTTGGATCGTCCCTCGACGCGCAATCCCTCTCCACTCGACGGTATTGTCTTGATCGTGTTTCCCTTTCGACGCGCATCTTTAAAACTAACTCCTCGACCTTCGATGCGGGCCGTTGGGCCTATCCGCACCGACCACACCAGCAGTCAATAGAAAGGTCTCCTTTCAAAAAATGCCCTGGGTGTGGTGTTAAGTTCCCACACACTGACTTGCACGAGGTTTGTAATCTCTGCCTCTCTCCGGAGCACGAAGACAAGAACTGCGAGGCCTGTGCATCGTTCAGGTCGAAGAAAACCATCCGTGACCGTCGGGCTCGACGTCACGAAATGTCTCGCGGAAGCAGCTCGATTCTGGACATCTTCGGACCAGATTCCAATGTCCAGCCGGAACAACAAGGTGAGGAAGAAGACATCTCCGTCGACGACTCAGACGTCGAAGAGGAGACACTCACCCCGGCTCGGCGGTCCGTGAGTACCGAAACCCCTCTCCCAAACACCAAACCTAAGGCTCCGGTAACACCCTCGCCCTTGGGCTCGGGTCGACACCGGCAACATGTCTCAGACGCAGCGCCCTCGGGCCCGGCTATGAAACCTAAAAATAAGCCTTCGGGCTCGAGCCAATCCCATTACGGTGCCGAAAAGTCACCTTCGGCACCGAAGCATCACACCAAAGATGTGCCACGCCCTTCTTCGACGCCAAAGACGTCCTCGATGCCGAAGCCCTCGGCGTCGAAACATACCAAGGACAAACATTCGGAACCCAAAAAATCGTAGGAGCCGGAAACCGCTTCGGAACCCAAAAAATCGTAGGAGCCGAAAAAAGCCTCAGAGCCACAAACTCTTAGAACAAAACCTAAGAAGTCCAAGACCCCACAGAGAGCCTCAGACTCTGTCCGAAGAACATTCTGAGCCAAAATCTTCGGCACCGAAAAAAGACATTTTACCCACACAGCCTGTACCTGATTTTTCGGATCCAAAACAAAAAACTCTTTGTATTGACCCAGAGACTGGCAAAGTCGTCGCCAAGCCTCCAAAAAAGAGGAAACTGGACACTTCAAAGGAATGTGAAATACCCTTGAAACGAAAGGATGAGTACTAACGCCTCCCCACGTCCTTCTCCTCCTCCAGCTGATCCAAATCTTCTAATTTCTCCACCACACTCCCCACAACATTCTTTTTCACCTCAAACATCAGATACTGAGGATGATCATATCGATAGCGCAACTAATCCCCATAAGTTCCCGGAGCGGCGTTCTGCTGCATAAAAAACTCACCGGAATCACCAATCCTGTAATCGGAATACTGGTGGATCCTGCAGGACTAAAAATTGCCTTTCTGCAACACTGATCAGCCGAGAAATGAGCTGCGACGCACCCCCGTATGATCGAGCGCCAAGATGGCGTTCGGAGGGCCTTGAAACCGCCCCCGGAGGGCAGAAGCCGTAATACTGCTAGTCTTCGTTTGAGCACTTGTTGGTGGACTCTCTGCCTTCCTCCCGAGGCTTAGATCTGCCGACCGGCCCCCATGGGAGGAAGACTACCTAAACGAGGAGTTTTCCGGTCCGAAACATCGGTAAGGTGTGGATGCGGCTGGAGGGGGAGGGGACTACGAGCTGAACCTGCTGCTGTCTCGCTGCCGAATCCCTTTGCGTAGATCGGGACCTCGGCAGGAGAATTAGCAGACACTGGCGCCCGCCGTGCACCATTTAATCTGCACGGCGATCGCCCTTCCACTCATGTGCTGCTCCCTCACGAATACATCAATGACTTTCCCCGCTAGCGAAGATGCCAAGATGGTGCTCAGGGAGCTAGCTGTGGGATCGCTCCCGGGACCGAGAATGATGCTTTCTGATGCCGCTGACCTCCGTTTCTGTCCTTCTGAGAAGGCCCCCTACCCTCGGCCCACATCCCGATTTACCGGCCAACCCCCCTGGGGTGCTCGCTGCGCATTATTCTACTCGCTTGCCCTCATTACCTCTGAGTTACGGTTGCGGCTGGAGGGGGAGTGACACTCTCGTCCCCTTTTAAAACACGCCAACACGGGCCCTGTCCTCTTGCCGCACCACTGCATAGATCACACCCCATATGCATTTTGAGTTATTGAGATTATTGGGGACCGACTGATTTTATACATCAAGGACACAATCCCCGTGCCTGACCTCAAGATGGCCGCCTCAGTGGGTCGCTCCATGATGCTCTACTACTCCTGGACAATATAACTGGCCTTCGACCTTGATCTTGATCACAGCCCTCACCTGACCTTGATCCTGCTCACCCTTCTGGACTTTTACTCTGGGATCTTTCCCGTGACCGTGGAGACTTAGCTATTTGACCGATGCCCGGTGGAGCTACCTGATGGCTAAAGAGGAGATGGGCTGTGGACTCCCCCTCGGCCGTCACCTACCCAGCCGGACTTTGGGCAGACTTTCCTTAGTCTCTCCGTCGTAACCCCCTCCCACCCCTCCCCCTTCTCCCTCTATGCTCCTTTCTTCTCGTCTTCTTTAATGTTTTTCCGTGGAGACTTGGCTATTTGGCTGATGCCCGGTGGAACTACCTGATAGCTAAAGAGGAGATGGGCTATGGACTTCCCCCTCAGCCCTCACCTACCCAGCCGGACCTTGGACAGACTTTCCCTTCGTCTCTCCGACGTATCTCCCCCCTACTCCTTTTCCCTACCCCCTTACCTTTCTTTACTCCATGAACCTCGTCCTCTATGCTACTTAAATGTTTTTATTGGTATATTATGTAACTTGTAACGGATGTAATTTTGCAACATTGTGGAACCTTATGTAAAGCGCTCCGATACCTTCGGGTCTAGCCAGCGCTATATAAAACTCATTAAATAAAATAAAAATAAATAATCAATAGGGCTGCCCAATACCACGGGGTACAGTTACATTCTGATAACTTAGAGGAAGATTTTTTACTTGAAACCTTTGCACCCTCGCAAAAGTCCACGCACACCCTGCCAATGTTAAAAGGCATGCTCAAACATGCCCCAGAAGTTTTTAAGGACCCTGTCAGAGCCAGGATTCTCAACACCAGGATAGATAAAAAGTATAAGGCAGCTCCCAATGACCCAATTTACATTAAAGGTCAGGTCCCTTTGGATTCTCTTGTGGTGTCTAATGCATGCAAGAGGGCAAAATTTGAGTACAGGCGACACTCCCCTCCTGATAAGGAGTCCAAACTAATAGACGCATCTGGTAAACGCATTGCGTCACAGGCTGCAAATCAGTGGCGGATTGCCAATGCCCAAGCTTTATTGGCCAGGTACGACAGGGCTCACTATGACGAGCTTGAAAAGCTCATGCAACACCTTCCTGACCAGTACAAACAAAAGGCCAACGACCTTATACAAGAGGGGAAATTGATCACAAACGCCTCAATTAAATGTGCGCTCGACGCAGCTGATACCGCATCTTGCGCCATTAACACTAGCGTTTTGTTGCGCAGGCACGCTTGGCTCAGAGTTTCCGGATTCAAAGAGGAGGTGCAATCTGCTATTCTAAATCAGCCCTTACATCAAGAACATCTTTTCGGGCCCTCAGTTGACACCTCTTTAGAAAAAATGAAAAAAGATACGGGCACTGCTAAGTCCATGGGGGCCTTACAATTCCTTTCACCTAGAGGTTCTTTTCGCCGCTCCTTCTACAGATCTGGCTCCAAAACCATTGCCTCAGAACATCCCTCTTCCTCCTATAAAAGCCCCACTCAAACGTCCTCCAAAGGATACTTTCGCGGAGTCTACAGAGGCAACAATAGTAAGGGAAGAGGTCGCGGCAACAATAACCGCAACTCCCCTACCACCAAACAGTGACTTCCCTGCCCTTCTCTTCCCCCCGATCATCCCACTCCTATTGGGGGAAGTCTCTCACAGTTCCTACCTGTCTGGAATTCAATCACAACAGACAAGTGGGTAAGACAAATTATCCAGTATGGTTACTGCCTGGAACTCGCCTCTACTCCCCCAAATATTCCTCCCAGACAACATCCAATGTCCTCGGAACATCTGACACTTCTCAAACAAGAGGTTCTCTCTCTCTATTACAAAAGCATGCAATAGAACCAGTCCCCTTGCCTCATCAAGGCACGGGTTTACTCCCTCTATTTCTTAATTCCAAAAAAGGACGGCTCTCAGGCCCATATTGGACCTCAGACCGTTAAACCTTTACATTCAGTCGGATCACTTCCACATGGTCACTCTCCAACAGGTGCTCACACTGCTTCAACAGGGCTACTTTCTCTCCACTCTGGATTTAAAGGACGCCTACTTTCATATTCCCATTCACCCCGCTCACAGAAAATATCTCAGGTTTGTGGTAGATGGTCAACACTATCAATTCAAGGTCCTCCCATTCGGGCTGACTACAGCACCCTGAGTCTTCACCAAGTGTCTCGCAGTATTTGCGGCCCACTTGCGAAGACAGCACCTTCATGTCTTCCCTTATCTAGACAACTGGCTCATAAAAGCCAAGTCACACAGCAGTTGTGTGCAACACACACACAAAGCAATCCAACTGCTTCACAACTTGGGATTCACAGTAAACCTCACCAAATCCCACCTCCAACCGTCCAGCATACAACAATATCTAGGGGCTACAATAGACACTTCAAAAGCTCTAGCGTACCCCAACCGAGTCAGGATAAGCACCATACAAGCTCTAATAGCAAAATTTCAGCCTCCACACTCACTACCAGCGCGAGTGTTCATGCAACTAATCGGGATGATTGCCTCTTGCATTCTCATCGTCCCTTATGCAAGACTCTAAATGCGTCCCCTACAGGAGTGTTTGGCACGTCAGTGGAACCAGGCTCAAGGTAAGCTAACAGATCTGGTGTTGGTAGACGACCGCACCCATCGCTCTCTGCAATGGTGGAACACACAAAACCTTTCCAAAGGGCGGCCGTTCCTCGACCCGGTTCCACAGATAGTGCTAACAGTAGACTCATCGCTCACCGGCTGGTGAGCTCATCTTCAAACCCATACCATTCAGGGCATATGGACCCCTCAACAAAGACAATTCCACATAAATTACCTGGAATTGTTGGCAATCTTCCTAGCGTTAAAATCTTTTCAACTCCACCTCGTAAGCAAAGCTGTCCTAGTCCGTACAGACAACATGACAGCAATGTATTACATACTAAAACGGGGGGGGGGGGGGGAACACTCTGCAGCTTTCACACCTAGCTCAAAGCGTATGGAGATGGGCCATTCCTCAAAACATATATCTCCTTGCAGAACACCTCCCAGGAGTACACAATCAAATTGCAGATCTACTCAGTCGCCAAACACAGCAGATCCTTGAATGGGAACTTCATCCTCAAGTTCTGCTTTCTTTCTTTCAAATATGGGGCCACCCAGAAATACACCTGTTCGCCACACACAAATGCCCAAGCTTCGCATCCAGGTATCCAAAGGCAATGCACTATGGATGAACTGGTCTGGCAAATTTGCTTACGCTTTTCCGCCTCTCCCGCTCATTCCGCTAGTGGTTCGGAAGCTCAAACAGCATTCCCTCACAATGATCCTGATTGCTCCAACATGGGCCCGACAGCCATGGTTCACAACCCTCTTGGAACGATCAGTAGTTCCTCATCAAAAGCTACGCCTCTCACCCAAGCTTCTCACTCAGAACCATGGAGAGAGATGGCATCCAGATCCCAATCAACTCAACCTTGCGATCTGGCACCTGAAGTCTTAGAGTTTGGCTACCTTAATCTCCCGCCAGACTGCATGAACATCATTAAAGAGGCTAGACGTCCTACCACTAGAGCTTGCTATGCCGCAAAATGGAAAAGATTTGTAATTTACTGTAGAAATAACAAAATCAACCCACTAGATGCTTCTATTCAAAACATCTGTTACCTTTTACATCTACAACAATGTAACCTAGCGTATACATCCATTAGACTACATCTCGCTGCAATAGCAGCCTATCTCCAAAACAGACCACTTGTCTTTATTTAGGGTACCACCTATCAAAGCATTTATGGAAGGACTTAAAAGCATAATTCCACCTAGAGTTCCACCCTCTCCAGTATGGAACCTAAATGTGGTACTTACCAGACTCATGGGTCCCCCATTTGAACCTATGCATAAATGCGAATTACAATTTCTCACCTGGAAAGTAGCCTTCCTGGTGGCGATCACCTCTCAGAGTTGGTGAACTCCAGGCATTAACCATATAAGAACCATTTCTCAAATCCATCATAACAAAGTGGTTCTTAGGACTAACCCAAAATTTCTACCTAAAGTAGTCTCTGCTTTCCACCTTAACCAGTCTGTAGAGCTCCCAGTGTTTTTCCCTCTACCGGACTCAGTAGCAGAACGAGCTCTTCACACGCTAGACGTAAAAAGAGCCATACTTTACTACATTAAACAACTTTTTGTGGCTTTCTCCCCACCTCATAAAGGCAATCCTATCTCAAAAACAGGGATTACAAGGTGGATTGTTAAATGCATCCAAATATGCTATGCCAAAGCTAAACGCACCTTAACCATTCCCCCTAGGGCTCACTCCACACGTAAACTAGGGGCGTCTATGGCATTCTTGGGGAACATTCCCCTAGATGACATCTGCAAAGCAGCAACTTGGTCTACACCACACACGTTCACAAAACACTATTGTGTAGACGTGCAAGCAAAACAGCAAGCTAGTGCGGGCCAGGCTGTATTGAGAACAATTTTTCAAACCGCTGCAACAGATCTAGGTAGCAACCGCTAACGAAGTAACTGCTGTATAGTCTATGCACAAGTATACGATCTACAGCTCATATGCCTCGGACGGAAAATGCTACTTACCAGTATGCATCTGTTCTTGGCAAGCCTGTACACAGCAGATGCAAACGAAAGTCCATCGGCTACCGGCTCACAACACCACATGGACCTTTAGGAATTGGGGCTGCAGGTGGCCATGCAGTGTTTGTACAGATATCAACACAAAACCTGTGACAGTAACTGCTACAGCCAGCACTCTCCAAATGGACAGAGCAGAATTCAGCAAACTAAAGATTTTTTGCCATTTTTTTTTTCTTCCCACCAGTGTTTCAAGAAGGGTGTTTATTTTTTTAAAAGTTTCACCCTAGTTTTGAAAATGTGGGCTGAAAAATGCGCTATTTCGCAACATTTTTCCTATTTTTTAAATACCTTGCAACAAAATATGTATAGTTTAATCTCTGGTGGCACAGTACCCAGGATAATGTGCTGCATGGCTTAACACTTATAAGGTCCCAAAGACGAGACCTATTCGCTATGTCAATGCTTGTTGTATTATTCAGTGCATTTTTAGTACTATTTTATCCTGTTCTAAATATGCCTTTCGCCATTGCCTCTCCAATTTCTTAGAATTTGATTTAATTTCTTTCAAGGTTTCCATAAACCAAGGTGCTGATGGGTTATGTCACTGTATTAGATTTTTATCAGTATCATTTTATCTAAGGTGCCTTTGATAGTCCTGAAAGCAACCATAATTCACCTTCGCTGTCGTATCATTTTGAAAACTATTCTCAGTGTCAAGTAATTTTATTCCCTTGAATTTTCTTAATTTATACCAGGCTCTTCCTTGGATTTTTTTCTTATCCATTTTTCTTTCATTACTTTCATGAGTCCCTGTATTTCAAAGGCAACTAGTACATGGTCAGACCAGTTTATTGGAATTAGATAGTCTACCATTATCTGGTATGCAGGTTTGTAAATCAAATCAAGGGTATGTTCACCTTGGTGTGTAGGCTCATTTACCAGCTGTTCCCGTCCTATAGTATCACATGGGTATAGGTGTTTCTACACTTGGCTATTGTAGTACTTCCTTATCCTCAAGGAGGACAAGTCACTAAGGCCCATTCTCGACCTCTGGCCTCTTAACAAGTACATCCTGTTGGAACACTTCCACATGGTGACACTTCAGGATGTCATTCCTCTACTACAGCAAGACAGTCATGGCCATTCTCGATTTGAAGGATGCCTATTTCCATATCCCCAACCATCCCCTCTATCGCTGGTACATCCGGTTTGTGTTAACTGGTCAACCTTATCAGTGACCACAGCTCCCAGGATGTTTGCAGAGTGTCTTGCAGTGTAGGACGGTGTTCATGTCTTCCCATATCTAGATGATGGGCGGATCAAGAGCACAATGGAACAACGTCTAGCACGCACTCAGGCCGCCATAGATCTCTTGCACAGCCTAGGCTTTTACCTCCATGCCACAATCTCATCTCCAGCCTGTTCTTTCTTTGGGCCATACTAGACTCTCATACTGGGAAAGTGTACCCCAGCCCTTCAAGGGTTCAAGCCTTCCAAACACTGCTCCCTGAGAGCATATTGTTGGGTATCTGTCAAAGGTAATGCAACTCCTAGGCAAGATGGCCTTTTGCATTGCTATGCTCCCATATGCCAGGTTAGACATGCGTCCCTTGCAGGAGTGCCTAGCAACGCAGTAGTCGCAAGCGGAGGGTCATTGTTGATCTGGGGCCATACGCCTTGCTCTGCAGTGGTGAAATGACAACAGTCTGTTGCAGAGCCGGCCCTTCTTGGACCCAGTTCCGGAGTTGACCATCACAATGGACCCCTCTTTCACTGGTTTGGGGGAGCATTAATAGGAGCTGATGGTGCAAAGAACGTGTACGCCCAACTGGTAGGGTCTCCACATCAACCACCTGGAGTGCTAACCATCCAACTAACCCTGAAAGCGTTCCTCCCCATATATAACAAAAAGCGATACTAGTTTGGACAGCCAACACAACTGCCATGTTTTACGTGCAGAACCAGGGTGACACATACTCCCTACAGTTGTCTGCTCTAGCCCAGGGCTAGCTCCGACATCTGGCGCCTCGGTAACCAAACAGCTAGACTATACTCATTGTACTTACCCATGCATGACCTGTATGTTCGGCTAGACAGGATGGTCTTCACTGCCGTCATTTCCCCACTGGTCACTTCAACCGACTACTTCGGAAGGGAAATATCAAACCATAGCCCAATTTCGCTGACCCTGAATTGGGGAAACCCCTGACCACCTGTCCCCACATGGCGAATCCCCTCGTCGTTACTAGGTGACCGAGTCATGAAGGACAAACTAGCAACCCACCTAGTTGAATACTTCGACAAAAAAGAGTTCGACTTCCATAAGAGCGGTGTAATGGTAGGCGATGAAGGTGGTTACCTGAGGCCATGGTATTCGTGCAGTGATGCATACCCGTCGGTCCCTGGACTCTGATCTATTGTGGATAGGAATGTGCTATACAACGGCTGAAGGGCAAGCTGTGATTAACCCCATCCTCCGAGCGACCTTAGGGGACTTGCTCAAAGAAGCTTAACTAATTTCAGAATTTGCTGCCTCGATTGGTCATCATGAGCAGCCCTTGCTCATGCTATGGCAGACAAATCTGGCTGTCTTCTTGCCTTGATCCTGTCTTCAGAATCCATATGCCCTCCTATCTCAACTCTTAGCAACAAGTCTGGTACCCTGGTCTACTTGCGCCAGGACCTTTACAAAACCCTATTTCGTTTCTATAGAAACCTCTACAGCACTACCCTGCATCACTCCCCGCTGCCGATACCTGCCTTCTTGGATGGTATAACCCACCCTAGAGTGGACCCAACCATTCAAACTGAATTGTACGATCCCATTATGCCCCAGGAGATTAAGATTGCTATAAAATATTTTGCCTCTGGCAAGACTCTTGGCCTTGATGGTCTCTCTGTAGAGTACTACCAGGCCTACTCCAACACCCTTGCTCCTAAATTGTCACAGCTTTTTCAGGAAGCCCCCAATGTGCCTTGGCCACTCGGATGCTTTTTTGGTCCCTGTCCTAAAACCATGGAAGGATCCAATGGATCCTACATCTTGCAGACCAATAGCTATGCTCCATGCTGACTACAAGATCTTCCAGTAAAGTCCTGGACTACTTCCACTATTCACCCCAACCAAAATGGTTTTGTTCCTGACTGGAGCACTTCTAATGACATCTGTATGCTCTATAGGCTTATGGATCTCTCACTTGGATCTCTGTCCTGGGGCAGGCTGCTTGCTCTTGGATTCAGAGAAGGCGTTTGATATGCATAACTGTAATTACCTTGTCGAGATCCTCTAACTGCAGGTTTGGCTCCAAAATCCTACATCTAATGAAGCTCCTATATACGAATCCTGTTAACTGGGTCGAATTGGGGAGCTGCCTTTCTGAACCTTTGCTGTCGGTTGGGGCACCTGACAGGGCTGCCCTATGTCTCTGCTCATCACCCTAGCCATAGAGCCCTTGGTGATCCGCCTGAGTGGTGCGGGAAAGACATGAGGTTTCCCCCTCCCGCACACAGACTTCACACTATCTCAATATACCCAGATCCCCTTTACCTGAGAAACACCTGAATTATGAATCAACAAGATTGGTCAAGTACTCTATAGTTTTGGGCACTCGTAGGGACTCCTAGTAGATAAGAGAAGATCACTCTTTTCCGTTTGTGCCAGAATGCCCCCCACCCCCTTGAGGAGCCTCCCTCGAGGCTGCACCACTGCAGGGGAAAGGCATCAGGATCTGTTATCTGGAAATCAATGTATACCATGGCGACGGGGACCTACGTGAAGGAAACCTGGGGAAGTGCATCTCCTCCCTTAAGGGCCAGGTGGCCTTCTGGCAAATGCTCCCACTTTCAGTAATGGGCTCTTTGCCGTTGCAAAGATGGTGCTGCTCCCCAGACTTCTGTATTACTTTGTCAATCTCGCTTCCGGCACTTTGGCCGTCTGCTGGCAAAACAAGTGATCACAAGCATTTGGAAGTCACCACTTGCCCCTTCTATCCCCTGCTGGCGCACAACGTTCATGCGATGGGCCCAAACCGAAAGCAAAGCCCTACACAGAGAAGGAGAATAAGGGCCTTCTTTAATACCCAGAGGCAGAAATCTGAGACCGACTGAGCCACAATGGGTGAGACCAGTGGGAACACCTTTGCCTAACAGCCCCCCACCACCACCACGGATAACTGACTGGGCTCTTCCCTCTGTGTTCTATGCTGCCCATCCCCCCTGAATTATATCTCCTTCCCCTGACCACATTGCACCTCAGTGTGTCTGCCTAGCACGCGGTTAGTATAAATTGGCTCCCTGGAGCAGAATGCTCCCCACAGCAATTCACTACTTCTCCAACAGGCAAGATTCTTCCCTCCTCCTGCCTTGCAATTCGCCACAAGGCAATATCTCCCAGAGCCTGAGCTAATGTTCATATATCGTTCACTCTATATATTCTTGTTGTTAAAAACCATCTACACTTCGTTATTTGCATCTCTTGTGTAGTATACTGCCTATATATGTTAACTGTCCTGCGGAATCCTCACCCATTCCGGATCTCCGACTCTCCGCTACTCTGATCCTCCAGTCCCTGCACACACAACTACTTTCTAAATCCTCCCGCTACAGCAGCTGTCCAATTATCCATTTTGAAAAATTTGTCAATACATGCTTGCACGGTCCTGTGGCCTTTTCTTTCCTCCTTTCTCCGATGTTCTATTTTTTTTGTGTTGTGCTACATAAAATTCAGTAAAAATATTTGCAAAAAATGGTGTGTGGTACAAGTGGGGTCATTTCACAGAAGAAAATGGATGTTTGTTTTTCCCTATTTAAATGACCCCATATTCTGATTTAGCAGCTGTCGGAAGACATTGCAGGACTTGAACTATTGAACACTTTTCAAAATCTAGTAGGTCTGTCTATTGGTCAACAAAATATTCCCATCCCAACACCATCAGCGAACCTATCTGAAGGCTGTGTTCAGTACAAGCTCTGCAAAATGTTTGGCTTCTCTCGAAGAAGCAAATTTACTTGGTCAGTTCATTGTATGCAGTCAAGTGATAAAATCTGATTTGTGGTTCTTTGCTGAATGATAACTTTTTTTTTTTTGATTTTTCAAAACCTTTATTGGAAAAATCAACATTACCAAAATACAATTTTGCATCAAATCAGAGCATCATGCATAATAAATCATTTGCGGAGTACATCAAAAATAAAGATAAACCGATCAGACAGAGGCATTGTCCTGTACAATACGGTAAACGCACCATTGAGCTATACATAGCTGCATAATGTGATGTCAGCACCTTAGAGGAAGGAACAGGTCCGGCTAGAGCGAGATGGGGACCGGGGAGGGAGTGGCTACTGACCAGCACCGGCGGCCGCCGGGGGCGGTGTGCCGGCGGGGAGCTCGGGGAAGGCAGTCTGGCTCGGGTGTGAAGGTACGTCACTAGGGGGCCCCATATGTCGAGTGGGCGAGATCTAGCAGGCATAAGGTCCCAGAATTCAGATAGGGTCTGGCATCTAGAGGCATCTTCAAGCCATTGGGCAAACTTAGGCGCCGGTCTGCGCCCCAACACATGGCCACCCTATGCCGCGCAAGAATGAGCAGCATTGCGACCAATCGGCGAGAGGCATCCGGGCAAAATTTAACGAAGCCCAGCAGGCACAACGGTGGGTCGGGCCGAACCGGCGTGGAAGTGATCTCAGAGACAGCCGCACAGACCTCCCGCCAGAAATCAGACACCATAGGGCACCACCAAGCCAGATGAGAGATCTGCGGCAGGGGCAGAGCAACACCGGCACCTATCGTCGGGGATGAGTCCCAGTTTATGTAGCTGAGCGGGGGTACGATATAGCCTGTGTAAGTATTTGAAGTGTATAAGACGGAGGCGATAATTGGGAGACAATTTTTTAGTCTGATTGCAGCAATGGAGCCAGTCGGCTTGGGAAATGTCCACACCGAGATCCACGCCCCACGCCATACGGGCACGATCAGTGGAGATGGAGGCGGTCGACGGGGTAAGTGCGTATAGTTTGGTCACCAGCTTCTGGGGAGTGGGGGAGGAATATATGAAGTCGAGAGTGGGCATCGAAGGAGGAGGCTGGGGGAACGTGGGATGTAACTCCCTGCAGATCGCCCGCAGCTGATAAAAGAGCAAAGTGTCCAGAGGACCAGAGGAAGCAGGAAGAGAATAGAAAGTATTTCCAGGATAGAGATCCGCCAACCCCAGACGGGCGGCGTGCTTGGACATGCCAGCTGGTTGGAGAGGAGGGAAGGTAGGATGACGTACAATCGGCATAGCGTTAGCTGATGGCGAAGGAACATTGGAAAGACGCCCCAGCCAGGCCCAGCGCAGTGTCTCGACCGTGTCCACCTCAGTCCGCGGGCGACCAGCCGGGGCAAACAGGGCGGTGGTCAGCGGCCAAGGGGCCGCAAGGTCCGCCTCAACCGCGACGTGCGGCTGATAAGGGGAGGGGTGAATCCAAAAATGTAAGAAGCTGGGCACTTAAGGCATAAAGTTTGAAATTGGGGGCGCCCATACCGCCAACCGACATGGGGAGAGTAAGGATGTTGTATGCAATCCTGGGTTGCTTGCCAGCCCAGACGAGAGATCTGATCAGGGAGCGGATTTTACGAAAAAAGTGGGCATTTAGTGGTATGGGAATATTCAAAAAGAGGTAAAGGAATTTCGGGAGGACCACGATCTTGGCGATTGCTATACGACCGGCCAGTGACAGGGGGAGCCGGTTCCATTGAGGTATTTTAGACTCAAGCCAGTCCGCCAACCGACATGGGGAGAGTAAGGATGTTGTATGCAATCCTGGGTTGCTTGCCAGCCCAGACGAGAGATCTGATCAGGGAGCGGATTTTACGAAAAAAGTGGGCATTTAGTGGTATGGGAATATTCAAAAAGAGGTAAAGGAATTTCGGGAGGACCACGATCTTGGCGATTGCTATACGACCGGCCAGTGACAGGGGGAGCCGGTTCCATTGAGGTATTTTAGACTCAAGCCAGTCCACCGCGCGTCCAAAGTTGGCCCGCCAAAGGTCATCCAAGTCCCTACTCAGCCAAATACCTAGATAGCGAGTGGGGCCAGAGGCCCATACGAAAGGAAAGTCTGGTGTAAATGGCTTGGTGGCATCCGTGAGCGGGAACAGTACTGACTTACTCCAGTTCACCTGTATGCCGGAGAGTCCACCAAACCGTATTATCTCGCGCACTAGAGGGCTGAGGTTTTCTTGGGGATGGCGGACGTACAATGTAATATCATCCGCATACATGGAGACCAAGAGGGCGCGGGCCGAGAAGCCGATGCCCTTCTGAGTATGGTGTTGCCGGAGTCTGGCAGCGAGAGGCTCCATCGCAATGGCGAAGAGCATAGGGGAGAGTGGGCACCCCTGCCGGGTGCCTCGTTCAATCAAAATAGGATCGGAAATCTGACCATTGATCCGCGGGCGGAAGGGTGAGTGTTGAGGAGTGATATCTTGCGAATAAAGATGTTGCTGAAGCCGAGGCGCAGTAGAAGAAAGAATAGAAATGGCCACTCCAGTGTGTCGAATGCCTTGGTGGCATCGAGTAGAGCCGCAACTGCAGGGAGGCTAGGATTAATCTGATGAAGGACCGAGAAAATGGTCCGGAGGTTGTGGGATGTAGCGCGGCCTGGGATGAAACCGGACTGGTCAGGAAGAGCGATGAGGGGCATGAGGAGGAGGAGACGGGAGGCCAGTAACTTTGCAAAAATTTTATTGTCCGTATTAATTAGAGAGAGGGGACGATGGGAATCGCGGCAATCAGAAGGTTTGTCTGGCTTAAGTAGAAGCGTTCTCATTGCCTCACGGAGCGATTGCGGGAGGAGGCCATTGTCAAAGGAGTCATTATACATGGCGGCCAGATGTGGCACAAGAAGCGATGCAAAAGTCTTATAGAACGAGGCGGGGAGGCCATCTAAACCAGGGGCCTTATCACTAGTTAAACTATTTATGGCAGCGAGTATTTCTTCTTTAGAGAAGTGCTCATCTAAGAATTCACGATGATAGTCCTCGAGCCAAACCAGTGCGAGGGTATTAAAATATTGGTTAAAGTCCTCACGCGAGGGGGAGGAGCCCGCAGTGTAGAGTTGCGAATAGTAGTCCATAAATCGAGTCTTAATTTCCTCAGGGGAGGTGGTTCTAGTGGGGCCACCGTCCTGGAGTGCCGCGATATGCGGCACGAGGGGGACGAAGGAGGTTGGCCAGGGTCTTGCCAGGCCGATCGCCCTCACCAAAGCGGCGAGCCCGGGCCTCTCTGCCAAGGAAGGAGAGTTCCCCGTTAGCCTCCTCAGCAAATTCTGTATGTTTTTCGCGCAGGCGAGTGAGAGTCTCCGAGCTGGGGCGGGTTGCATGAGCGGCATCCAGAGCCTTGATCTCAGATTCTAGGTTCTCTAAAGTGGTGCGGATGGAGTGAAGGACCCCAGATTGTTTAGAGATGCACTCGCCGCGAATCAGTCTTAAAACCTTCCCACAAAGTGGATGCTGAGTCTACAGAGCCGACATTTAAGTCAAAGTAGTTAGAGATCGCGGTTTGGATCTCGTCACAGAAGACGGAGTCGCGGAGAGAGTTCGGGGGAAGCCGCCAGGTGAAGGCACGCTGAGGAAAGTGAGGAAGACTAAGCTG
Source organism: Calotriton arnoldi (assembly GCA_963921515.1). NCBI lineage: Eukaryota > Metazoa > Chordata > Amphibia > Caudata > Salamandridae > Calotriton > Calotriton arnoldi. Next base: position 3,263,350 of record CAWUFW010000856.1, on the reverse strand, counting down.
GACTGGCGCATGATCAGAAAAAGTGCGTGCCATATTGTTAGCGGAGGTTAGCCAAGTGAGGACATCAGGAGAGGTGATCCAAAGATCAATACGGGACCAGCAGCCACGGGCACCGGTGACGCAAGTACCCTCTCTGGCCTCAGGCCACATGTGACGCCATGCATCATATAGCGAATTGTCGGAGAGTATGGACTGAAGGAGAGCAGTGGAGCGAGGGTGGGTAGAGTAGGGGTCAGAGCGGTCCAAGTCTGCAGAGAGTGTAGCGTTAGTGTCGTTTCCCCCCCCCCCTCGAGGTGCCACGGGCCCAAGGACGAGATTAGGTGCCATATATGAGTGAAGTCGGGGTCGTCCGAGTTAGGGCCGTACACAGCAGCAATCGTCATAGGTTGGGACAGTAGGGAGCCATGCAAGATAACGTAACGTCCATCTGGGTCAGTAAGAACATGAGTTGTGTGCCAAGGAAGCCCCCTCCTTATCAAGATGGACACTCCCCGGGAATAGGAGGAATAGAAAGAGGAGTGCGATTCCCCCCAGTATCGCGACTGAAGTCTAGTAGAGGTCGCAGGTAACAGGTGGGTTTCTTGTAAAAGGCAAAAGTCCACTTTGTGCCGGAGCAGGTGGGAGTGAATAAGCCTGGCCTTGCGGTGGTCGTTAAGACCGCGGATGTTCCAGGTCCAGCATATGGTGTCAGTCATACTATGTTAGACCAAGGAAAAAAGAGGTGCAGGGCAATGAGTCCAGTCTGTGGCCGTAAGCTGGTGTGTGTGACGGGGCAAGCATACCTGGAGGAGGAATGGACGGGGCAGTCGCATGAAGCATGCGATGGAGCCGGCAAGTACCTGCAAGTATGGATGTCATAGCTACGGGGGAAACCACATGTAGATGAAAAAAGGGGAGGCAGGCGGTGCCGGACCAAAGAGTACCCACCTAAGGAAGGGTGAGGTGTATTGTACAAACACAGCACAGTGATCTAGTATAGCCGTGTAGTGATGCATACTGAAGAGATACGAAAGATAAGGACGAGAACTTTTTTTTAAAAACACCCCCACCAAAACAGACCCACCACACGAAATGCAGTGTGAGGGCCCCAGAAGGGGGCAACAGTCCCCAACCCCACCCCCTCATCCCCAAAAACATTTCCGAAAAACCCACCACCCCCGCACCCACTCCAACCCCCCAATCAGGCTGAGATACCACCCATTCCCACCCCAGGAACCCGTAACTTGGAAGAGGGGAAACCATGTTAAGTAAGGGAATTATCCCGTGAGGGCATGGCAGAGCTCAGCGTACTCCCCCGCAGTGAAGCAGGGTGGCCAAGCTGCAAGAACATCAGACAACGTTCAAATAGTAGTCAGCCAATAAATCACAACCAGTCAATCAGTGTCTTGGCAAAAGCGAGGGCGTCTCTAGGATCTGGAAATACAAGCGTTTTTTCGCCCTGACGGACTCTCAGCTTTGCTGGGTAAGCCAATGAGTAAGAGACTTCGTGTTTTTGGAGGATCCGCTTCGCTGGAAGGAATTCGCGGCGAGCTGCCTGGACTGCAATAGTATAGTCCGGGTAAAATGAGCGCAAATTGCCTTGATGATTTATTTTGCCCCTGTCTCGTGCTGCGCGGAGAATGGCATCACGGTCTCTGAAATTTAGAATTTTTGCAATGATGGGGCGGGCTGGTAATCTGGGGCCAGGGCGTGGGCCAAGAGAGCGATGAGCCCGCTCAACAATGAAGACCGAGGAGAGGATATCACCAAAGAGTTCCCTGACGAGCTGCTCCACAAAATCCTCCATGCTGGAAATATTGGTGGATTCGGGTACTCCCGTGATGCAGAGGTTGCTCTGCCGGGAACGCGCCTCCAAATCTTCCGAATGATGTCAAGTATTTTGTCCATCTGCAATATTTTTTGACGATCTTGAGTGGCGGCGTCCTCCGCGTCAGAGACCCTGGACTCAACGTGCAGGTGGCGAGTGTCGTGAGAGTCCACACGGGCCTTAACCGAGTGCGGGCGGACAGTTGGTCGAGTTGGGCCGCGATTCCGGTGACCGTGGACTTGACGTCAAGCATAATCGCCTTCAGATCATCGTCACAAGCAGGGGGTGCCTCCATTATGGCCGCGGGGTCGCCACCGTCCGATCCCGCACCGTCCTGGCGTGTCGATCTGCGCTGATCAAAGGTGATTTTGGGCTGCTTAGGGTCAGTCCTCCCCATGGCGGTCAGAATCAGACAGGTGGTACCACCAGGGAACAGGAGGGGGAAATAGCGACCAATAGGAGCAGCGTCAAAGAGCGCAGCAGGCAAATCACAACCACACAGCAGTTACGGGCAAAACAGGAAAGATAGCAGGGACACCAGCACTGGGGAGTAGCAGCGGTCAACCTCCGCGAGTAATGGACGCAGTGAGGCGATGAAAGGACGTGGCAGATGGCGAAGGCACCAGGGCGGTAGCACAGCAGGGTGATGCAGGGAGAGCACGGCACTTTACGCTGAAAGCAGTGTGGATACCATATGAGCCCACAGGTCACCAAGAAGGGCGGTCAATTATCCAGCGTGGGGCCAGCGCCACGGGGCCGATGGCCACAGAGCCTGGCTAGTGGCAGAGTAGGAGGGGAGCACAGGGGATCACACTGCGCGCCACACGATTCCCAGGCTATGTTATAGAAGCCGCCACCGTAGGGATGTGTGCATTGAGGAAATAGATTGGATTCCATTAGTCCGAAAGGTCTCAATGAACGCTACGACCTTGGCTGTTTCTTGTAGAATCATCGATACAAGCACCATCATACCATACACAGAGTCTGAATTCCCCCCGGATCTGTGCTTTGAAAGACTTGATCAGTATACTGTATTTTACAGTCTATTGTTGTATTTGTTGCTGATAACCGTGTTTTCACATGTTAACATGATTTATTTTTATTTAGCTTCGCATTATTCTACACATCCTGCACACTTTTTGACCCCATCCCGCACAGCCTTCGTATCACATTTATAATCGACTATACTTCCACACTTTAACCTTTCGTGATCGTCTCATTCTAACTCATATGCACCTCTACAGTTCATTACACTCTTTAGATATATCATTGTAGACAGGGACACTGATTATTGATAGTTTGTTTTTCGTTTATTTTACTGAACACTTCATGTTCAGTCACTTTTCTCGCTTTCACCATTTACACCGATTTACTCGTGTTAAACTACGAGTCTGTTTTCTGTGTAGTTTACGCTACCCTGTCCAGTTTCTTTTTTTACCGTCACTATCCACACCAATTTACTCGTGTGAAACCACGAGTCTGTCTTCTATGTAGTTTGCTATCCCACAATTCCTAGCGACGCTGGTCATATACGAACGTACGCTGATGCTGACTTTTAACTTTTCCCAACGCCGTCCGGCATCTACACAGATTTTCGGATCATTGAATCTACCTGATACATACTCCAGTAAGTTTATTCTATGTAGTATCAGCTGTCGTGCCTAGCGTTATGTTTTCACTCTTCATTGAGTTTATCTTTACTCTGTTATTCTTACAGAGAAACGCCCTAACGTCTTTCAAACCACGTGAGTTTAACTCAATCTTGGTCCACTCGCGCGTCCAGTACAACTCGAGTTGTTTTGTATTCGCATTTACCTTTTTTTATCCCGTTCCCTCACTATCGCATGATCCCATTCACAGCACTATCACTTAACCTTTCTTCACAGTTCTTCAACTCACCCGTGTAAAGACCAACACGTCTAGCCCCACCAACATGGCTTTTGTCACCCAACTACTTATGGCTTATTCACGGGGTCACCGTCTTACCCTCTGTATACCGATCGACACTAGTCACGGGAGTATTTTTATCTATGTCGCTCGTAGTGCACTTTTTGTCGCGTTTAATACATCATTTCACGGGTTGTCACTATTACGGTTGAACACGCGTATGGTATCTACCGGTCACTAGATCAATGTGTATAATGAATATCCATTGCTATTTTGCTGATACCTTGTTTCCTTTTCTATAGTATATTAGCCCCTGATGAAGGGCTCATCGGCCCGAAATGCATTGGGCACTTTTGAATGAATGTTGAATTCAAAGTCAACCTTATGGTTTCATGGAGAAATGTTATCGGATAACTGAACAATAAAACTAGAGACATATAATGATGACAACGTCGTGAAGTACTCAATTATTACTCTGATTAACTACTAAACTTTTCTACTGAGTGCAAGAGGGGGACACTCTCTCAACCCAGGAGAGTGCAATCACGTCTGGATTATCCTCATACTCAGGAGGACTTACCTTTTTGCACCACTTACTTGATTACCACCTTGAGAACATTTTGATAATCTAAGGAGTGCGCTACTCTCTTCTATATTTGCATTGAGGAAATGTCACCAGATGACTGAAGGCGCCGTGGCGACGCCGCAGTATGAATATGCAGAGGTGGACTCACAGAATACAGGATAGCCGTCCAGGGGCCATACAAGGGCACACGCCAGGTCCAGTCTGCGAAGGAAGAAAACCAGCCCAAAGTAGGATGCAGCAGCAGCTGGGGCCCAGGGCCAGGCACGTCCGAGGAGCGGGAAGAGCACCAGCCACCAGAGACTGGGGCAATGAGGGAAAGTAGTGTTGGGCCGCAGGAGGAGGCAGTAGGGGTGAGTGCGGGCTCAGGGCTCCCCGCACAACTCAGCAGCTGAAAGCAGACCCCAGGGCCGATTCCGGTCTGCAGCGAAGGACAGCAAGCCCGATGTAGGAGGCAGCCTCAGCTGGGGCCCAGGGCCCGGCACGTCCGGGGAGCAGGAATGATGCCAGTCACCAGGGACGGGGGCAATGAGGGAAAGTCGTGTTGGGCTGCAGGAGGAGGCAGTAGGGGTATGTGCGGGCTCAGGGCTCCCCGCACGACTCAGCGGGGAGGTGACCGGGAGCGCGCGCCAGTCTGGGGCAGTCGCAGCGGGGAGACGCGGGGGGCACACCGATCCCGTCACCAGGCCCGGGCACTCGGGGCAGTCAGATGGAGCGCCAGAAGGGGAGGAAAATGGCGCCGGAATCGCGAAAGGGCCGGGCGGTGCAACTCGCGGGCCCCCAACCCCGCCGCAAAGAGCCCCAGCAGCAGTGACACTCACCGGACAGAGCAGTTCGGGATCCTCCGGAATCCTTCAGGTGGCACAGAGCCCCAGGCGACCCAGCCCGACAGCAGGGGGAGGAGGGCCGGGCCTCGCCGACCGCGAGGTGTGGGCCCAGCGCTGCGATCGGGCGGCAGTTCTCAGCCCTCACGAGTCGCCAGGGAGCAGGAGCAGCACCGGTCGATGCCTCAGGTAATATCAGAGCAGGAAACTCTGGTTGTAAGCAATATAATTGCCGTCGTCTGCAGGATTCTGACGGATATTTAGCTTGGCCGGCAGAGCCCACTTAGTGCGGCCATCTTGCAGCCGGCCAAGCCACGCCCTCTGCTGAATGATAACTTGGTGACCATTTTAGTCTTTGAAGTATACCAAAAAATGTGATGCGTGGGATGCTTGCTTGCTTTGATTTTAGCCACTTGTAATTACTTGGCTGCAAACCAGTCCATTTTTGAGGGTTTTTTTTTTTTTGCACACAATGCCACCTCAGATTAGAGGCAGCCATTTGCAAATCAGCCTTGATCCTGCTTCAATGAAAACAGTTTAGTGCAAACTGCTGAGCTAGGTACTTGCTGAACCAGAGCACATGCAACCCATATCCCGTTTCACCCTAGGTGAAGCTTGCCAGTCTGGTGCAGCTGGGTTCCAGTGGTAAAGTCACTGGGCAAAGGTCTTATGAAGATTTTCATGATTCTCAAAATGCGTATCCTAAGATGCTGACCAGCATGGGAGCTGAATATTGCCAAAGGGTACTGCTCCAAAAATTCAAACCTGTTCCCATAGCCAATCTTCATGTTTATTTGAGTTTTATATAGCGCTGGCTAGACCCGGAGGTATCAGAGCGCTTTACATTAGGTTCCACAAAATTACATCAGTTACAAGTTACATCAGTTAACAGAAAAACATTTCAAGAGTGTAGAAGACTAAATAAATGGAGCTTAGAAGGGTAAGGGTAGGTGACGGCCGAGGGGGAAGTCCACAGCCCATCTCCTCTATAGCTATCGGGTAGCTCCACCGGGCATCAGCCAAACAGCTAGGTCTCAGCGGGAAAACAATTAGAGAGCAAAGAGGAGGGATAAATGGAGCGTAAAGGAGAAAGTGGGTGGAGTAAAGGGGTAGGAGGGAGAATATGACGGAGAGACAAAGTAAGGTCTGCCCAAAGTCCGGCTGGGTAGGTGACGGCCGAAGGGGTAGTCCACAGCCCATCTCCTCTTTAGCTATCAAGTAGCTCCACCGGGCATCGGCCAAAAAGCTAGGTCTCCACGGACAGAGGTAGGTTCACAGATTCAGTATCCTGATGGGTAGGCCGGATGGGGGATTTGTTCAAGGTCTGGTCGATGTCCGTTTTTTTCTCAGAGTAGTAGCACGACGTGGTAGGGAACACTGTGACCGCCATCTTGGGGTCAGGCAAGGGATTCTGACCTTGGAGTTAAAATCAGCCGGTTCCCATTTTAGTCTTTCGCTCGGGGGGGTGTTTGATGCCGGAGTCAGTGTCCACTTGCCTCCCGGGGAGGAGAGTATTTCTGCGTTATAGCTGCCAGGGGGAGAGACGGCTGCCATAATAGGATCAGGCGAGGCGCCTCTAGTATCCCTCTCGGTTGCTTGTGACGCAAAACGAGGACTTCCCTTGAGGCCTGAGCTGTTGCTGCTATTTCAAACAATTATGCGGCCACTAGGCTGTAGATGCTAACGGGGCCTCCCTTAGGGTGATTGTTTTTGTCCCCTGGCAACGATCTTCTGCAGACGCCATTTTGGGGGTGAGGCGCGTTTCACAAAAAAGGCTCACAGAGTATTGATTTCAATTGCCCTAAGAGTAAAAAAGAGGACAGTTCGTTGATGTGCAGCTTTTGTCAGTTCACCCCTTGGGAGAGGATTGGTCTGCCCTTATTGTCCCTGCTGGGCCCCAGTCTTGTGGTTGCTCCTTCCCTCCTGCACATTATTTACCTCGCACGCCGTCTCTGGCACTCGCAGAGGTATTGATGCCTGTATTTGTCCCCGCGGCCGCCATTTTGAAGTCAGGCAGGCCGCTTGGGGGGGCTTTCTAACTCGTTCAGGTGCCGCTGGGAAGCCCCGGTCCTGTTGTCCCCCAAGCCCCCGGTGCCGATGCTCGCTGCGGCGTCTCTGCTCACCGGTAGGCTCTGGCGGCTCTGGTTTGAGAAAAGCAGTGAAAGCTGTCAGATGTACTGTTTTTATTTTTTTAACGAACATTGTGCGAATTTCTTGTCTGGGTACATCCTACTTTTAGAAAGCGATGTCCGATTTCTATATAAATCGGAGCAGATGTTTCCTTGCATTTTCAAAAACTAGGGTTGCCTGCAAAGAGCTTGTCCCACTTGGATAAAACTAACAGCCTTATAATCCTCCTGAAAAATGTAAACCTATTCAAAATGTTGCAGCTTCACCTCAAAACTATCCGTAGCTTGCTTGATTCATGCATAGTAGCTTGTTGGCAAAAAGCCAAGTGGTTCCTTCTAGGGAAACTTGGCACCCCAACTCCCTTTATAAAGTGCAATAAAAGCAGCGAGGACAAATATTCTTCAAAGTTCTATTGTTAAAATTTGCAAAGCAGCTAACCAGAGATCTCTTAATTCATTTGTGAAGCATTATTGCTTAGAATCTGACTCCACAGCAGTCATTCAAGTGGGCAAACTTTGCAGAGAAACCGGTTTTGCTTAAATTGAATGTTCGAGGCATATGAGCTGTAGATCATGCTATGCATAGATCATCATCTAGTGTTGGGTCCGGATGTTTGCACTTTGTTTTTCTTCGAAGAAGTATTTTCCAGTCACGAGGTAGGTGACTCCTCTTTCGGTGATAGTGCGCATGGGCATCGACTCCATTGTTAGATTGTTTTTTTCTGCCATCGGGTTCGGATGTTAGTCGATGCGCTCCGGTTCGACACCGTTCCTTCGGTTTCCCTCGGCGCATAAGACCTTCCTCCTCTATGGTATTGTTACCAATCGCGTATTCCATTCTTCGCTTGTTGTGTTAACTGACAAAAAAACATCTTTCAATCAGAGAGCTCGTGGTAGGCCGTCGGGCCTACCCGCGTCGGTTCGACTTGCAGTCGATGGAACTAACTCCATTTAAATTCTGCCCTCTGTGCCATGCGAAATACCCGTGCACCGACTCACCTGAAGTGTGCAACCTGTGCTTCTCCCCTGAGCACAGTGAACAGGACTGCGATGCGTGCAAAGCCTTCCGCTCCAAGAAGACGCTTCGCGACCTTCGGGCTAGACTTAGCAACATGCAGAGCCAACACACAGGCTCTATTCCGGACCTCTTCTGGATTGAATTGGAGGAAGAAGCCGGCGATGCTATCAGGGCTTAGGAAGAACAGGAACTGATCTCCGTTTCAGAGTACGGCTCCAACTAGGATGAAGACATCCCACAGGGACAGCGTACTGAAAGTACAGATCCTCCCTCGCCCCGAAATCCACCTCAAACCAAAAAGAAGGCTCCGGACCAACCCGCGCCCTCGGGCTCAGGTGGGCAACGAAACCACGCTTCCGACGCCCCACCTTCTGGCCTGGCACCGAAGCCTACAAAAAAGCCTTCCCGCTCCGAAAAACCCCACGCCAAATAGGGAACCGAGCCAAAACCTTCCGGATCGAAATCCGGCTCCGATCCACAACACTCGGCACCGAAACACACTTCGGATCCGAAAACACCAGCCCCTAAACCTTCGGCGCTGAAACAACCGATATCGCCAAAAAAAGCACAGTTTCGACGATCCGCTCGATAAACCGGACCCGAAACAAAAAGTACTGTACATTCATCCAAAAACTGGGCATATCACCACCACAGTGACTCTAAAAAGGACTGATACTGAAGCGGAATATCACATTCCTTTGAAAAAGAACTGTCGGAACTAACCCTTCTCCTCCTCCTCCTCCTCCTCCTCCTCCTCTATCTTCTCCACAGTCTATACCTGTGCCTACTTCACCTCAGGACTCACCACATACACCTGACAACCAGGATGATTGGGATGATGGGGATGACGATAATCAGCCAATACCTGCAGACCCATGGGACGACTATAACATTAACTCGCCCACAGGCAATGATCCTGACTTATATCCTACCAAACCCTCTCCTCCAGACGACAGTGTAAGTTGCATTGAATTGCTGGGTAGTGCTGCTAATTACCGTGGGGTGCAACTCCACAAAGATTCCCTTGAAGATTTCCTTTTCGAGACCCTTAGCACTACTCAAGTCATCACACACTTTACCAATGCTCAAGGGTATGATCAGACATGTGGATGATATCTTTAGTGATCCTGTCGGGGCATGTATCATTACCCCTAGGGTAGACAAAAAATATAAATCTGACCCAGCGTACATTGGGGGACAATTACCGTTGGACTCGCTAGTAGTGTCGAACGCACACAAAAGGGCTAACTCCAAACCACAGGAGATGCTCCACCCCAGATAAAGAATCTAAGCTTCTTGATGCTTCGGGGAAAAGTCGCATCTCAGGCAGCAAACTTCTGGCGCATATCCAACACACAAGCGTTGCTAGCTAGATACGACTGTGCGCATTGGGACGAGATGGAACAATTGATCCAATATCTACCCCAAGGACATAAATCTAAAGCTGAAGACCTGATAAGGGAGGGACAACTTATTTCCAACAATCAAATCCGGTGCTCCCTCAATGCTGCAGACACAGCTGCCAGAGCAGTAAATACCAGTGTCCTTTTAAGAAGACACGCCTGGCTACATATCTCTGGATTCAAACCTCTATCTTAAATGCACCTTTTGATGAGGAACACATTTTTGGCCCAGTGGTAGACTCTTCACTGGAAAAGATGAAGAAAGACACCGAAGTGGCCAAATCCATGGGGGCGCTTCAGTCACCACAAGACCGTGGTTCCTTTCGACGCTCTTTCTATCGAGCGGGGTCCAAGAATTCTTCCTCAGAAAATACCTCCACCTACAAGGGTAATAACCAACCCTCTGGCTCTAAAAACTACTTCAGAGGGGGTTACAGAGGAAAGAACGATAAGGGTAGAGGTTCAAACGCACGCACCTCCCCTCCAGTACAAAACAGTGACTCTCCTCTCCTTCCCCCTGACCACCTAACCCCTGTCTGGGGAAGACTGTCAGATTTCTTACCAGCTTGGCAGTCAATAACCACAGACAAGTGGGTTCTACAAATTATCCGTTCTGGTTACTGCCTGGAGTTCATCAATACTCCTCCAAACATTCCCCCAAAGTGTCACAAACTCTCATTGGATCATCTACACCTCTTCAAACAAGAGGTACAATCTCTGCTTTTAAAAGGAGCTGTAGAGCCCGTACCACTACAACACCAAGGGTCGGGCGTGTACTCCTTTTACTTCCTAATACCAAAAAAGGACGGGTCTCTCAGACCAATCTTAGATCTCAAAGAACTCCATTTTTACATACAGTCAGACCATTTTCACATGGTAACACTTCAACAGGTACTACCTCTTTTGCAAAAAGGCGACTTTCAGTCCACCCTAGACTTAAAGGACGCCTACTTTCACATCCCAATCCACCCTACTCATCGCAAATTTCTCAGGTTTGTGCTAGCGGGCCAACATTACCAGTTCAAGGTACTCCCATTCGGAGTCACCACTGCCCCCAGAGTCTTCACAAAATGTCTGGCAGTAGTAGCTGCTCATCTCAGGAGACAAAGCATCCATGTCTTCCCATACTTAGACGACTGGCTCATCAAAGCCAGCACGTACCAACAGTGTCTCAAATACACTTCCATAACCATCAAGTTACATCGACTAGGGTTCACAGTCAATGTGCCAAAGTCACATCTTCAGCCAGCCAATATTCAGAACTACCTAGGAGCCACTTTAGATACTCAAAAGGCTCTGGCGTTTCCCAACGCAGCCATAATTCGCAACATTCAGACTTTGGTTTGTCAGTTTCAACCCAATCAATCTCTTCCAGCTTGGGCTTACATGCAACTGCTGGGGATGATGGCATCTTGCATCATGATCGTCCCGTATGCCAGACTCCACATACGTCCGCTCCAGGAATGCTTAGCCAGTCAGTGGAACCAGTCCCACAGTCTATTAACCGATCTAGTGGTAGTAAGCGGCCGTACTCATCGCTCTCTGCAGTGGTGGAACACACAAAATCTGTCAAAAGGACGGCCCTTCATAGACCCGGTTCCACCGACCGTACTAACAGCGGACGCGTCTCTAACTGGCTGGGGTGCTCATCTACAGCAACACACAGTACGAGGACTGTGGAGTCACCAACAAAAGTTGCTCCACATCAACCATTTAGAGCTCATGGCCATATTTCTGGCCCTCAAAGCTTTTCAAACCCAGCTAACAGGAAAAACTGTCCTAGTTCGTACCGAGAACATGACAGCCATGTATTACATACAAAAACAGGGGAGAACACACTCCCTCCAACTGTCCCACCTAGCCCAGGACATCTAGAGGTGGGCCACTCATCACAAGATCTATCTCCTAGCAGAACATCTCCCAGGAGTAGACAATCGGATGGCAGACCTGCTAAGTCGTCGGACACAGCAAGTTCACGAATGGGAACTACACCCTCAAGTTCTCCTCCTGTTATTTCAAATGTGGGGCTTTCCCGACATAGACCTGTTCGCCACGCATCTAAACGCAAAATGCCCAAACTTCGCGTCCAGGTATCCACACCCATTGTCCAAAGGCAATGCACTATGGATGAACTGATCAGGGATATTCGCTTACGCTTTACTGCCTCTCCCACTCATTCCATTAGTGGTTCGGAAACTCAAACAAGCGTCCCTGACACTAATCCTAGTTGCTCCCACATGGGCACGTCAACCATGGTTCACAATCCTATTGGAACTCTCGGTAGTTCCTCATCAAAAACTACGTCTTACACCCAATCTCCCCACACAGAGCCATGGAGACATAAGACACCCAGACCCCAGTTGACTCAATCTGGCGGTCTGGCACCTGAAGTCTTAGTTTGGCTATCTTAATCTACTGCCAGACTGTATGAATATCATCAAGGAAGCTAGACGTCCTACCACAAGAGCATGCTATGCAGCAAAGTGGAAGCGGTTTGTGATTTACTGTATCTGAAAGAGACACGTTAGTGACAGATTCCTTACCTTAGAATATCCCCAGGCGTCAGGCTGGATCCGGAAAGTTTTTGCGTAGCAGTACCCTTGCGCGTTGGTAGGCGGCGTCGTGCGGCTCCGCGTCCGTCGTCGGCGTCGTGATGGCCGGGATGACGTCGCGGGCAGTACATAGACGCCGCCCCTGCGCGCTGGCGTCAGTTCTTCTTTTCCGCGCCAGTAAGCGCAGATCCGGGAAGAGCAGTGCCTAGTCAATTTTTGACTAAATTTTGGGTGATTTTTCATTGTTTCTTTTAGAGTCATCTCGACTCCTAGGTGTCGGTAGGGATGCCCGGCTTCAAGCCATGCGGCGTCTGTGGTCGAATGATGTCGATCACAGACCCGCACTTAGTGTCTCTACTGTCTCGGCCGAGACCACGACACGAAGTCGTGCCCTGACTGCCGGGCCTTACACCCGAAGGCTTTGCGAGAGCGGTCTCGAAAGCTCCTCGAGGTCCGGCAGTCTGCTCCGCCCCGCACCAAGCCCCGGTCCCGTGAGGTCGAGGGGCCGGTCGCGGAGCCCCTGCCGGTCGTCGGAGTCCAAGTCTTCGCACTCCTCGGGTAAGTCGAAGCACAAAGTCTAGAAAGCATCATCGCTCTAAGACTTCGCCTCGCCGGTCTCGCGACTCGGCTGAGGCCCCTGTCGGCACCGTCCCCGCGGCCCCGTACATGCCTGTGGAGCCGCCCCCTGTGAGAAAGTGCCATCTTTCTTACATGGTATGCCCCCACTTTTTGCTGAATGGCTGATGTACTTTGACTGAGTGTGCCCTGGGCTCCTGCCAACCAGGTACCCAGGGCCTGTGTTCCTTCCCTAAAATTGCATTGATACCTACACCCAATTGACATCCCTGGCCACAGGTCAGCCCCTGGTAAATGGTACCATGGGTACCCAGGGCACTGTGACCAGGGAAGGCCTAAGGGCTGCAGCACTTGTTGTGCCACCCTTAGGGACCCTGCACCTTACACACACACACTGCCTTTGCAGGCTGCGTGTCTTGGTGCAGAACCAAAGTGAAGAGTCGACATGGCTCACATCCCTGTGTGCCATGCCTACAAGCCACTGCCCTGGCCTAGGTCAGCCACCCCTCTAGCTGGGTGCACTATGCCAGTGGTGAGGGCATAGAGGCATGAGCCCTGTGCCCCTACAGTGCCCAAGTCCATTCTTGGGCATTGTAAGTGCAGTGCTGCCATTAAGAGTATATGGTGCTGGGAGTCTGTCATTACGAACTCCACAGCACCATAATGGCCCCACTGAAGACTAAGAAGTTTGGTATCAAACTTCTCAGCACGATAAACCCCCACTGATGCCAGTGTGGGATTTAATGTAAACGCACTCAGAGGGCATCTTAGAGATGCCCCCTGAAACCAACCCGACCTCCAGTGTCCGGACTGAGTGGCTGCCCAGGCTGCCACCACCAGACATGTTTCTGGACCCCTGGGTCGGGAGCCTCTGCTCTCAGGGGCCTGAAACAATGCACATCCCGGGACGAGGTGCCAAAGCCTCCTCCCCAGGATGGGCAGAGGGGATCTTCAAAGGCCTGCCGCCTTTGGAGTTTCCCCAGACCATTTGCTGCTTCCAGCAAACTGGTCCCCACTGGTTCTACCCCCACTCCTGGCGGGAGAACCGGCGGGAAAAACCAGAAGCAGGAAATGGGTTGTGCCCACCTCTGCCAACTCCACCCCTAAGGTGGGGGAGGCGAGGTGAAGCACAAACTCGAGTCCCCGCCATCTTGAGGATGGGGGACCTGGCCAACCAGGGACAGGCTCCTGCCCCCTCCCACTGGAGAGGAACAGAATAGGGGGTGTACCCACCCCAGGGAAGGGACCCATTGGTCCCTGCCCTTACCTACCTGTAACCACCCCTAAATTTAGTATTTAGGGGCTCCCTGAACCTTCCTTCCGGAGTTCCCAAATCCGAAAACAAGAAGAGAAGACGAAGCAAGAAGACCAGCCGTGCAGCTGCTAAAAGGAGGCGACAACAACTGACTTGGCCCCAGCCCTACCGGCCTGTCGACCTCTGAACCTGCTCCTGCGGAATCCCGGCCTCAGCAACCTCACAAACCCGGAGGACCTGACTTCTGTGCTACAGCCTTCGACCCAGGGACTCCCACGAGCAGTGGTACTGCTCAAAAGAAAACCTACCAAAGACCCGGCCCTGGCACGGAGCCGCGAAACCTGCCCACTCTGCACCCGCCGAGTCCAGCCTGTGCCTGAGTGACCAAAGACCTCGAGGACGTCCCCCGGCGATTCTGACCTGGAATCCAGTGGCCAAGGACCCTCCTCGGCGACCCAGACGACGCCTGCAGCCTCAGGACAAGGGACCCCTCCAACCGCGACCAGCAGGGGTAAGATTTCCCGACCTCAAAGACACCCCTGCACCCGGCGCCCCACGGCCCCCTGTGCCCAACTCCTGGGTGTCTACCTATCCTCCAAGACCCCAACTTACCTCCTGAAGTGTTGGTCGTCCCTGAAGAATCACCGTCCCCGAGCCTGCAGCCTTTCTTCACCTTTCACGACCTCTATTGTTTAACATTGAGCGCCCGAGGGCTCAAAAGCACCCTGCACCCAGCCGTCCGAGTGCCCCTGGAAGTGCAACCTCTATCTTAACCTACTTCCCTACTTGCCCTGAGCAAGTGACCAGGAAGCCCAGCTCCCACAGTCGCGTGGCCTGCTTGCCAGCAGCCACCAACCCGGGGCCCCCCGCCTGCCATAGGATAACATTGGGCCTTCTCACTCTGCACCCGGCCGCCCCTGTGCCGCTGAGGGTGTAAAACTGTACTTACCTGATCCTGGGGGACCCCTGAGTCTTACCCAGAACCTTAACCCTGCCAGTCAAGTACTTACCCGAAATCCGACAACTCACTTTTCTTCCATAGGGTTCCATTGACTGGTTTTCTGCGAAATTTCTTCTAAGTGTGGAGTTCTGAAACTTTAGAATATTCACCAAAAATCAACCGAGACACGAAAACGAAAATACTCACCTAGTATTAGAAGGGGCCTCAGTGCTGGACCCGAGTGCCCAACACTGGCCCTAAAAGTAATCGCAACATTACTTACCGCTAACTCACTTTTCTTTCATAGGGATCCATTGACTGGTTTTCTGTGAAATTTCTTCTAAGTGTCGATTTCTGTATTTTACAAATATTCTTTAAAAATCGAACAAACTACAAAAACGTAATTACTTACCTGTTTTAAGTAAATGTCCCAGTGCTGAACCTAGGAGTCCAGCACTGGATTACAAAAATAACGTAAACATACTTTGCTTGCACACTGTATTTCCTTTCATAGGATAACATTGGTAATTTTACCCAGAAAAGTTTCTAAGTGTCAGCTTTTGAAATATAGTAATATTCTTCAAAAATCACTACAATAACCAAAACGCTTTTTCTTACCTGTTTACAGGAAGTGTCCCAGGACTGAATCCAGGATCCAGTCCTGTGGTTGAAAAAGTGCTCTGCAAAGTAATCAATTGTAATTAAGCATAATTTTCCATTGAGCTCAATGTTGCATTGAATTTGACCCTGTGTTGCCTCTTGCACCAACTGTGATAACCACTATCAAAAAAGTCTACTGCCTATCTGTAAGGTGAATAACCAAAGCATCTCATACTGAGAAAGTATATTTTGATCCTATTGTTGGTTCTAAAATAAAACAAGCATATATTTTTTTATATACAAACCATTGGCCTAGAGTTCAGTTCTTGAGTGTGTGGCTTCATTTGCTGACTGAGTGTGTACAACAAATGCTTTACACTGTCCTCTGATACTGCCTTACTGCTCGACCAAGCTACCACTTTGGAGAGTAAGGTTATATCTAACTTTAGCCTCTGTCAACCCTCTGGGGACTGTGGACTCTGTACACCCTGAACCTTACTTGGGTACAGTATATACAGAGCCACTTTCCTACACCCCCGCATTACCCGTCCGTTCGGGGGCGACTCCGGCCCAAATACAGGAATTCCTGTCGGCCATGGCCCGCCTCTTCGGGCCTCAAGGTCCCTCCGGTGCGCCTTCGGGCCCTGCGGGCCCTGATGGGGTTGCTCCGGCGTCGCTGACGACTCCGGTCCCAGCGTCGCCCGTCCCGCCAGCCTTGATCCCGGCCTCGGCCCCGGCCTCGATCCCGGCTCCGGTGGTACCGCAACCCCGATCGACGCCGGTTGACCTAACCACGCCGGCGCCGATGTCCCCGGTGCCGTTCCTGATGCCGCCCGGGGCTCCGGGCGGCGTCGTTCCCGGTTCTCTCCGGTTCCGGACATGGAGCCGGACCGGCGTCACTCGACGCCGGCCCCGGCGCCGATGAGACCTTGGGTCCCAGATGTCCCTCCTCCTCCATATTTTGAGCCAGAGGAGGACCAGGAGAGCTGGGAGGGGTCAGAAGACCCTCTCACACAGCAGTGTGAGTATGATCAGGACTGGGCAGAGGAACTTGGGGATGACAGTGGTCTGGACACTTTTCCGGACTCTGGCATGCTGTCTCCTCCTTCCGTGGCTACGGAGGAGGGAGCAAATTCGCAACGGTGTTGCGTAGAGCAGCTGGAGCCTTGCACCTCCAATTGCCTACTGTGGCTGTCAGGACTAACCTCCTGACGGAAGTGCTTCAGCCGGCAGCTACCTCCTCTGAGCCATTGCTGCTGTTTAATGATGCACTGTCTGACATTCTTTTGGGCACCTGGTCCAAGCCCACCACAGGGGCTCCTGTGGATAGGAGCGTGGCCCGACGCCATCGCCCTGCTCCGGGCGACCCCTTGTTTCTCTCTCAACATCCCACCCCCGAGAGCTTGGTTGTCCAAGCCTCTGCCTCCCAAACCGCCTTCCCTACCGCCCCTCCGGATAGGGAATCCAAACGCCTGGACCAATTTGGGAAGAAGGCCTTTTCTTCCTCCATTGCTGGGTTGCGGTCCGTCAACACCGCTCGCCTTTTGGGCCGATATTCCCAGTGTTCTGAGGAGGTCCAGACACTGCTTACCCGCACCATTGTGGAAGGTAGGGATGCGGCAAAGTACACCATACGTTGTGGCCTTGATACCGCCGACTCGCTGGGCAGATCGCTTGCAAAGACGGTGGCGCTGCGTCGCCACGCCTGGCTGAGAACAACTGGTTTCTCGGGTGATGTCCAGAATACACTCATGGACATGCCCTTTGATGGAGTCGGTCTTTTTGGTTCCAAAGCAGACCATGCGCTGGAGCGTTTTAAGGACTCACGGGCTACTGCCAAGTCCCTGGGCCTTTCTGTTGTGCGCCCTCCGCTATCCTCTGCTTTTCGCCCCTTTCGTGGCCACGGAAGGGGCGCCCAGTCACGTCCGCTGCCCAGCCACCGGCCCGTGCAGCAAGCGTCTTCACGTGGCCGAGGACGTGGCTACCGCCGTGGTGGTTCGGGCAACCAGCGTGCGGGTCAGGCCACCAACTCCGCCCCGTCCGCGGCCTCCAAGCCCTCCTAGTCCTTCCTTTCAGGTGGACAGCACGCCAGTAGGGGGCAGGGTCCGCCATCACCTTCACCGCTGGCGTGCCATCACCTCGGACAGGTGGGTCTTGGACATTGTCCGAAGGGGCTACTCCCTCCCCTTCGAGACCACCCCCCCAGCCATGCCACCTCAATTCCACCGCATGTCAGGGGATCACTTGGTGCTTCTGCAGAAGGAAGTCACGGCCCTCTTGGCCAAGAGGGCCATCGAGCATGTCCCGACACCAGAAGTAGGACGTCGTAGCTACTCCCACTACTTTCTGGTGCCCAAAAAGGACAAGGAGGACATGCGTCCTATCTTAGACCTCCGGAACATCAATCGCTTCCTCCGGAAGGAGAAGTTCAAGATGCTCACCCTAGCTTCAGGTCTTGACTGCCCTCGACCCTGGAGACTGGTTGGTAGCGTTGGACTTGCAGGACGCTTATTTCCACATCCCCGTCCTGCCGGCCCACCGGCGTTACCTACGGTTCACGGTAGGCCTCGAGCATTTTCAGTTCACCGTGCTCCCCTTTGGCCTTACCAGTGCCCCTCGGGTGTTCACGAAAGTGATGGCGGTGGTCGCAGCTCATCTGCGCCGAGCTGGGGTTTCAGTCTTCCCCTACCTCGACGACTGGCTGCTGAAGGCGGGCTCGTCCCAGGCAGTAGTCTCCCACCTCCAGACTACGGCCGAACTCCTGCACTCGCTGGGGTTCTCCATCAATGTGCCGAAGTCGCATCTGATTCCTTCCCCACAGCTCCTTTTCATCGGAGCAGTTCTGGACACGACGCAGTTTCGGGCCTATCCTCCCGAGCGGCGAGTCCGGGATATTCAGGCTATGATTCCGATCTTTCAGCCTTTATCCTGGGTTTCGGTACGGATGACCCTGAGGCTGCTGGGCCTCATGGCCTCCTGCATCCTGCTGGTCGATCATGCCAGATGGCATATGCGGGCTCTGCAGTGGGACCTGAAGTTCCAGTGGGCGCAGCACCAGGGCAACCTGTCCGATCATGTCCAGATCTCGGAGGGGACTGCAAAACCGTTGCAGTGGTGGCTCTCGAACCGGCAATGGGTAATGGGCAGATCCCTCTCCCTTCCCCAGCCAGAGCACACAGTTGTGACGGACGCGTCCCTTCTGGGATGGGGCGGTCACATGGGAAGGCGGAGATCAGAGGCCTCTGGTCTCCGGCGGAGTCCCGGCTCCATATCAACCTTCTGGAGCTCCGGGCGATCCGACTTGCACTCAAGGCATTCCTTCCCTCTGTCAAAGGGAAGGTAGTGCAGGTGTTCAGACACCACCGCCATGTGGTACTGCAACAAACAAGGCGGGGTGGGGTCATGGACCCTCTGTCAGGAGGCTCTGCGCCTCTGGACATGGCTGGAACATCAGGGCATGTTCCTGATGGTTCAACACCTGGCAGGTTCCCTGAACGGCAGGGTGGACGAACTCAGCCGCAGGTGCATGATGGATCACGAATGGCGTCTTCACTCGGAAGTGGCGCAAGGACTCTTTCTACAGTGGGGAGAGCCTTGGTTAGATCTATTCGCCACCGAAGAGAACGCGCAATGTCATCAGTTCTGCGCGTTGGAATTTCCAAGGCGGCACTCGCTCGGCGACGCTTTTTGTCACGAGTGGAGTTGCGGTCTGTTGTACGCCTTTCCGCCTATACCACTTCTACCCATAGTGTTGAAGAAGATTCGGCGCGACCGGGCCCAAGTCATCCTTGTGGCTCCGGACTGGGCTCGAAGAGTTTGGTATCCTGAGCTACTCAGTATGAGCGTCGATCCCCGATCCGTCTGCCTCTTCGGGAGGATCTTCTGTCGCAGCAGCAGAGGACGGTCCTCCACCCGAACCTGTCCCGCCTCCACCTGCTTGCGTGGAGATTGAGCGGCGGCAGTTGATTCCTTCGACTTGCCTCCCGAAGTTTGTGATGTGATTCTGGCAGCCAGGCGTCCCTCCACTAAGGTGGTATACGCCTGCAGGTGGAACAAGTTTGTGGCATGGTGCACAGCAAAGGCTGTGAATCCCCTCTCTGCCCCTCTTTCTGAGGTTCTTCTGTTCCTTCTTTCTCTGGCCCAACAGGGTTCTGCCCTGGGTACCATCAAGGAGCTATCTTTGTGCCATCTCGGCCTTCCTCCGGCTTCCTGATCAGCCCTCCCTTTTCAAGTCCCCTGTTGTTAACGGGTTCTTAAAGGCATTACCACCTCTTCCCTCCTGTTCCGTTTGTGATGCCTCAGTGGGACTTGAACTTGGTTCTTACCTTTCTCATGTGCGCTCCCTTTGAGCCTCTACATAACTGTCCTCTTCGTCTTCTGACTCTCAAGACAGCCTTTCTGGTGGCCATCACCTCCGCTCGGCGGGTGAGTGAGCTCCAGGCTCTATCTTGCAAACCTCCCTTTCTGTCTGTCCATCCAGACAAGGTTGTTCTTAGGACGCGTCCGTCCTTCTTACCAAAGGTGGTTACTGCCTTCCACATTGGGCAGACCATCACTTGCCCACCTTCTTTCTGCCTCCGCATCCTTCCAGAGAGGAAGAGAGGCTCCACCGTCTGGACCCAAAACGTGCGCTTTCCTTTTATATCAACCGCACACAACACTTCCGGGTGGATGACCAGCTCTTTGTTGGCTACGTGGGCGCCAAAAGGTCGGGCGGTGCACAAGAGAACCATCTCCCGCTGGGTAACCTTGTGTATCAAAGCCTGCTATTCTTTGGCTAAGAAGGAGCCTCCTGTTGGGCTGCGTGCCCATTCCACCAGGAGCAGCGGCTGCTACCACGGCTTTAGGCCGCGGTGTTCCGCTGCAGGATATCTGTCAGGCAGCTACGTGGGCCTCGCTGCACACATTTACAAAGCATTACTGCCTTGACAGTCCGGTCCGGAGGGACGGCTTCTTTGGCCGTTCTGTTCTCCGGGACTTCCTTGTCTGATCTTTGTTCGCAGACCCACCACCGGGGTTGGTATTGCTGGGGTATCTATTCTAAGGTAAGGAATCGGTCACTAACGTGTCTCTTTCAGATGCACAAGTTACTAACTTGTGTAACGATATATCTGTAAGAGACCGTAGTTAGTGACAGATTCATACCGCCACCATCCTCCCGTTCTGCGAACTGATTTCTAGGAGTTAAGGACATCCCTTTCAGGGCCCTAGTATTTTTCAGACACCTATGTCAGCTTCTTGCATGGCTCTGCGTTCCTGGCGCGGAAAGTCGTGTACAGAACTGACGTCAGCGCGCAGGGGCGGCGTCTAAGTACTGCACGCGACGTCATCCCGGCGATCACGACGACGTACGCGGAGCCGCACGACGCCGCCTACCGACGCGCAAGGGTACTGCTACGCAAAAACTTTCCGGATCCAGCCGGACGCCTGGGGATATTCTAAGGTAAGGAATCTGTCACTAACTACTGTCTCTTACAGATGTATCGTTACACAAGTTAGTAACTTGTGCAATAACAACCATGTAAACCCGCTTGATGCTTCTGTCCAAAACATTATATGCGATTTGTTACATCTACAACGTTCCAATTTAGCGTACACGTCCATACGTTTTCATCTAGCTGCAATAGCGGCATACCTACAAAATAGA
This sequence comes from Calotriton arnoldi, assembly GCA_963921515.1. Taxonomy (NCBI): domain Eukaryota; kingdom Metazoa; phylum Chordata; class Amphibia; order Caudata; family Salamandridae; genus Calotriton; species Calotriton arnoldi. The sequence goes on along the minus strand of CAWUFW010000856.1, from coordinate 3,242,129 downwards.
CATCAATCTCTTTTTAGAGTACCTGTCATTAAAGCTTTTATGGAAGGACTCAAAAGAGTTATTCCCCAGAGACGTCCACCTGCTCCAGTATGGAATCTCAACATTGTCCTCACCAGACAAATGGGTCCACCCTTTGAGCCATTGCACAAATGTGAACTACAATTTCTCACATGGAAAACTGCTTTCCTGGTGGCTATCACATCACTCAGGAGAGTAAGTGAACTTCAGGCATGAACTATAGAAGAACCTTTCTTACAAATGCATCAAAATAAAGTAGTTCTTCGGACTAATCCTAAATTCCTTCCTAAAGTCATTTCTGCTTTTCACATCAATCAATCGGTTGAGTTACCAGTGTTCTTCCCTCAACCAGATTCAGTAGCAGAACGTGCTCTACACACAGATGTAAAGAGAGCATTGCTGTATTACATAGAAAGGACAAAACCTTTCCGTAACACATCAATTTTTTGTCGCTTTTGCTACACCACACAAAGGCAATCCCATATCTAAATCGGGAATTGCAAGGTGGATAGTCAAGTGCATTCAAATCTGCTACGCAAAAGCGAAACTAACATTGCCAGTTCCCCCTAAAGCACACACTACACGCAAACTGGGGGCTTCTATTCCATTCTTAGGAAATATACCCATAGATGACATATGCAAAGCTGCAACATGGTCTACACCTCACACATTCACAAAACACTATTGTGTAGATGTGTTAGCAAAACAACAAGCTAGAGTGGGCAAGGCAGTTTTACGTACACTATTTCAGACCACTGTAACAGATACAGGTTAGCCACCGCTTTGGGAGATAACTGCCATATAGTCTATGCATAGCATATGATCTACAGCTCATATGCCTCGAACGGAAAATGCTACTTACCTAGTATGCATCTGTTCTTGGCATATAGAGCTGTTGAGTCATATGCGCCCACCCACCTCCCCCGGTACCTATACCTGTTGCAGTAATATCTTACTTGGATGCATGCATTCATGGACATCTCCTTTTACTTCTCCTACTATATCCATTCTCACCCTCTGCGGAAAAAGAATCTAACAATGGAGTCGATGCCCATGCGCACTATCACCGAAAGGAGGAGTCACCTACCTCGTGACTGGAAAGACTTCTTCGAAGAAAAACAAAGTGCAAACATCCAGACCCAACACTAGATGGCGATCTATGCATAGCATATGACTACAGCTCTATATGCCAAGAACAGATGCATACTGGGTAAGTAGCATTTTCCTTCCTTGTGTGGCATCGTTATGGGTCTCCAAACAGTAGCTTGGGTTCTACTGGTAGCTCGACAACACCCTTGAAGCTCTCCAAAGTGAAGTTCAGCCCAGTGCATCATTCAGATGGTTTATACACGTTAAAGTAGACAGTGCCGCTAATCTTAAGATGCTTAGAATGGCAGCCCGCCAAACCAATGGAAAGACCTTGTTTCAAGATACAAACTAACATTGTTGAGCATATGTATCCACTCTCATAGTAGTAAAGTCACGAGGAGATTGGCGATGTAGGCTCCACTATACCAGTCACACTATCTGTGTGAACAAAGGGCACCGAAAAGAGTGCCGAGGCACAAGAGTCTGTTCTTGGCATATCAGTGTTCCTTGCATATTAGTTGCCATCCGTGACATATTTTGAGCTTTCATGTTCTGTTTGTAAATACTGGAAGCCATCACTGAATATTGTGAGCATGAATTACCTAATTTTGGGCACCCCTGACATAACACTGGCCGCCACTGGTAAATAAAGGCAATGACTGACGTTTGGTGACCGTTATGGTGTCCAACCTTTGCAAAATGGTACCTGTAAAACTGTGATCATTGTTGGCACATTATATGCATGCTTGGTGTTATGGAAGGCATCCATGACATGATCGTAAAGCTTGGACGTTTAAATCCGATTCTGTTAAGAATTTGCACATGTGAGTATTTGATGAATATGACAAGCTGATGTTTGGAGAGCATGTATTGGGTAAAAATGAAACTGGGTATTTAAAGACAAAAATATTTTTTAAAGACTTTGTTGGACTAAAATGGAAGAGGTATGCGATAGAAAAATGTTCTTTTCAGCAGCTGTTATGCTGATGAAAATTAAATGGTTGAATTTCCAAAACATATTAAAAGCTGCTAGTTGAATGGGAATTCAAGATGTACTGGGGAGATTTCTTGCTGTGATTATGTCCTTTGTGCCAGAGGGCAAGTGCTGCTTCTGGTGTTATTTCATTAGTCATGTCATGTGGAGGTATTGCATATTGATAATGCTTTTCATAACATTTCTGCTAGTAACCCTGCCTGAAATTTATGGTCGATTACTAGTGTATTGTTAACGGTTGTTAGTAGCTCTGGATGATTTTCCTTAAGCAGAAGTAGCTCTCGTTCTAGAAAAGGTTGGAAACCCCTGGCATAGGCATTTTCTATTTATAAATTGTCTGTTGGAGATTAGATTTTTCAATTATTCTAATTAGTAATTATTCAGGTCTATGAAAAGCAATTGATGTAGGTGACTGCATGTCACCCAGTTCATCATGGAAATAGCTATTGAAATCATATAACACGATCGAGCCTTTACAGAAAACCTTGAATGGCAAAGGGATTCTGGTGTAGGATCCTTCTTGATGTGGCTAGCATTAAATTGAACTGTGACCCCGAAGGTCAGCCTGACTGGGTTTAAAGTAGTGGTGTGCTAAATTTGTGAATTTTTCTTTTGCATAACTGCGCACAGTTTTGGAAAAAAATGCGTCCTTGCACAATATGAACTGCATTTGTTGCTATAATTTTGTGCGAAGTGAGCCTTCATGTCAGTTTTGGATTCAAATGCACGTCACACTAAAAAATGGAACTAGAAACAAACACCAACCAGCAGCCACTTAATTTTTGGTTCGCATTGTTCCCATTTGCTTGTGCTACGTTTTTGCTTCAGAGGGCATGTAGTTACTCAATGTGGTGTTAGTTCGGGTATGTCCCTTAACCAGCGTAATGCGAAATTTCACAAGATTATACCCGTGTATTGGTAATTTCATCCGTGCATAGTCTGAAGTTGCGGTGTTGCTATTCCTTCTCATGTGGTCCATCCCCTTATTCTAATTTTTTTTTTTTTTGTTAAGGTTCCTGGGATTTCAAACTCTGGTAGGTGTTAGTGGAAAGCTTTGTGCCGCTTATGTTGCTGGAGGCGGGTATTGCAGCTATGCTGCAAAACCGGCCCCCGGTAACAAAAACGGCCCTTCTGGGGTCTAAAACCGGCCCCCAACCTGGTGGCCCACTGGGGAAACGCCCAGTGCCCGCTACGGCCAGTCCGGCCCTGATAATGTTAGTTAAAACGTTTCTTTGGGGAGCAGGTTTGTCTGTGTGGTAAAGGTACATGTAGTACATTTCAGATAAGCTAGTCCCACTCTACAGCTCCCAAAATAATTCAATTAGCTGATTGTACTCTCTATTACTGGCTTGTTGTTCATGATTATTCTCTCCTATGCTAATTAAATGTGTACATTCATCCATAGGGAGCACAACACATGGGAGCCAGAGAAGAATTTGGACTGCCCAGAGCTTATCTCGGAGTTTATGAAAACCTACAAGAAGCCGAAAGCAAGTGAGAATAAACCAAAGGAGAAAACTGAAGGCACAAAGAGGAAAGCCACCACTCTGGGCAATGAAGACATAAAGGCCAAAAAGAAACGCGAGGTTTGGAAGACAAATTTGTTGTATTTGCTCCACATGTATGTACTCACTGAAGAAGAAAAAAAAATCACGAAATGTCGCCAGTTATGGTAACACAAACCATAACTCTTGATGCCCGCTATGCTCAACTCTTGCTCAACTACCCATTATCCAGTGCCTTTTGCAAATAGGTGTTTTGTGTTTGGCAGGCATCGTGAGTTAGTGTGGGTTGTTTCGATTTATTATAACTGATGAACTGCAGTGGTGGTTTTCAATTTTTGAGCCAGAAACAACTCAATGTTCGAGGCATGTGTGGCTGTAGATGCACATGCTTTGCATACTCCTGCTTTCTAGTGTTGGGTGAGAATGTGTGCAAGTTGTTTTTCTTCGAAGAAGTATTTAGAGTCACGGGGTAAGGTGACTCCTCCTCTTGGTAGTAGCATCGGCTCCATTGTTAGATTGTTTTCTTTCCATCTGGTTCGGACATGTATTATGGCGCTCCGGTTCGAGACAGTTTTTGGCATCCTTTTGGTGCGTAATCCATGCTACCCTCATCGGTATTGTTTCAAATGCGCTTTTCTCCCTCTCGTATCGAAATTCGGAAGACTCATTCGTCTGGTCAGAACGTTCCGATTGCGGCCTTCGGACCTCGCCCGTCCGAGCTACCTTATTCTCATTCGACTCCATGGATGATAATCTGCTGATGGCACGGACTCAGTTTCGATTTTGCCCCCAGTGCCATTCCAAGTACCCGCGGACCGACCTTCACGAGGTCTGCAATCTATGCTTATCCCAAGAGCACAGAGGAAAATTGTGAGGCCCATCGGTTGTTTCGATTGAAAAGACCCTGTGGGACCGTTGGGCATGACTCGGAGAAATGCAGGAACAGAAAATCTAACACACCCGTTATCTACAGGCAGGAAGATATCGAACCAGAAGTGGAAGATCGAGAGGTACTCTGCAGCCGAAGAAGGAGCCTTTTCGGTTCAAAATTCTGAATTCTAGTTGGAGATCGACTTGGAGTCACACAATCAGCCGCCGGGTCAAGGTTCCATGAGTACTCCAACCCCTCACCTGCCCACACTAAAAATTTAGGTTTCCACAAAACAAAAGGCTTCCGGGCTGCCACTGCCATCTGGCCATGGTCGGCACAGAGTGAAAGTGCATGTGAAGCCTTCCGATCCACACTGAGCCGAGGTTCCACCCCTTCGGCTTCAACGGATCCAGTTCTGAAAGTCAAAACTGGTTCGGTTCCGAAACCAGCTACTGCTGCACTCCCGGAGCCCATTGTAGAGACCATGCAGAAAAGACTCGATCCGAGACAAAAATGAATCCATATACATCCAAAGACTGGTCACATTATTACAAAGACTGCGTCAGTGCCTTCTACCTAGTGGCAAACCTCTTTCCAAGAAGACTTTGATTTGCCGATATGTATGAAGAAAACAGACATGGCTACCACTTGTCTGCACCCTGTTCCTCCTTCTCCATCTCGCATACCACCTCCACCACCTGACCTTCTGTAACCCAATCACCACAGAATCCCTTAAATATTACACCTCCGGAATCTCCACATACAGACCCAGATGCAGATTTGGGGGGGGGGGAGAGAAATGAGTACACTTATGGCCAGACCTTTGGTAGGATTGACATTGTATCTGGAGCTCATTGCTAGGGCAGCTGCATACCATGGGGTTACACTACATGAGAAATCCATGGGAGAAGATTTATTATTTGAGAAATTCTGCTCCACACCTAGGGCGTCTCAACCTCTCAATGCTGAAAGGCATGATGCGCCATGCAGATGATATTTTTTAAGGATCCTGCATGGGCTCGCATTATTACCCCTAGATCAAAAATGTAAGGCTGCATCATCTGACACAATTTTTATTGGAGGCCAGGCTCCCTAGTTGCTTCAAATCCCAGCAAACGTACAAACTACAGCAGACGCACCACCTCATGTTAAGGATTCCAAACTTATTGATTTGTCAGGCAAACCGGTTGCTGTGCAATCCGCCAGTCATTGGCGAATTGCAAACACACAGGGACTGTTGGCCAGATATGACAGAGGTCACTGGGATGAGATGGAAGAACTCCTCCAATATCTCTGAGAGGAACATAACAAGAAAGGGCAAGAACTGGTTCAGGAAGGAAAGTTAATTTCCAACTACTCCATTACATTAGATGCGCACTGGACTCTTTTCATACTGCCTCCAGAGGCATCAATAGAAGTGTCCTCCTACGGAGGCATACCTGGCTGCATATCTCTGGATTTGAGCCAGAAGTCAAGCAAACTTTACTAAATCTCTCATTTGATAAGGAGCATCTGTTCGGCCCAGAAATAGATGAGGCCTTGCAAAAGATGAAAAAAAGATACTGAGGTTGCTAAATCTATAGGGGCACTTCAAACACCTACTCCTCTGCGATCCTTTTGTTGCTCCTCCTTTAGAGCAGGTTCCAAAGCGACGTCTACAGATGACTCTGCATCCTCCTACAGGTCACAAACCCAGTCCTCTCCATCTAAAGGATATTTCAGAGGCAACTACAGGGGTAACTACTTCAAAGGTCAGGACAAAGGTACACCAACACGTAATGCCCCATACGGCAACTAACAGTGTCTCATTTATCCTTCCCCTGATCATTCTACACCTGTCGTGGGTTGATTACATCAGTTTCTTCCCACCTGGCAGTCCATAACATCGGACCGGTGGGTGCGGGACATTATGCAACATGGTTATTGCCTGGAGCTTATCAGCACTCCTCCCAATATTTTACCTTGCACCCACCGACGCTCTTGAACATCAACAACTGCTCAAACAGGAAATGCAAGCTCTCTTACTCAAAGGAGTTAAAGAGCTAGTTTTGCAGCGTGAATCTTTCTGGGTTCACTATGCTGTGCATTATTCCGCCATCTTGTGGTTGGGTCCGGAATCGTAGTTTTCTTTCTCTTTTTTTTTTTTTTTTCGTGGCCCAGGTGGGCGGCGACGTCCCACCATTTGGTGTCCTTCGTGACGTCGACGCGCTTCCTGCGGAAGCTCCCACCTTTGGTCTCCATCTTCAGATTCTTTTTTCCGCCGTTGGGTCTGGATCGTGGCCGAAGAGTTCCAGAAGTTTGAAAGAGGAATCAAGGCAAATCGAAGAAAGACGACGAAAATCAGTTTCAACGACACCGGATTACAGGTCAAGTAACCGGGACTACGTGGGAGAAGGTTTACGACCTGGATCTTGACGTTCTACAAAGAATGCGCTCGCAGGGGGTCCCTGAGCGCGGGTATGGACAAAACACCGTTCAAGTTCTGCACCAACTGCCACCACAAGTACGCCCAGAAGGACTAGCATCCAGTCTGCAACCTCTGCTTGCAGCTCGACCACAGCAGCGAAGTCTGCAACGCGTGCTCTGCGTTTACACCCAAGACCCTCAGAGTGAGGGAGAAGCAGAGAAGGGTGAACCACAATATGCAGGGACCACCTCCATCGCTCCGAGACCTGGGCCTCTCCAGTGGAGAGGAGGACAACATCGCCGAAGGACCAAAGGACTGCGCAGTCGTCGAGGTCCATAAGAAAACGTCGAAGGAGGTAAGGGAGTCGTCAACCCCTAAACACTCGAGCGACACTCGAAAGGGTGAAGCTAAGGTCCCGAGCGACACTCGTAGAAGTGAAGCAAAGTCCTCGAAGGGAGCATTGCCGCCGAAACATTCGACGAAGGCAACAGCGACCAAGGACAGTCAGCCGAGCGGATCCTTCGAAAAGGACTCCCAATCGGCAAGAGCCCTCGAAAAACCAAGGGCGTCGAAGGTTGCCCCCGAAAAGGACACCTCAGTGCCGAGAAAGGAAGGGCACACGGCGTCATCGACATCGGCCCCAAAGAGAGCGGCTCCAGCCCTCGACGCCGAACAGGCACACAAGATGGAGAGGAAGAAGAGGAGGCTCAAGGCCGAAATGGCGAGCATCCTGCAGCGGAAGAAGGAATTCGACCACAAGATGAGCCAATACTCCATCCCGTCGAGACCCGCGGTCGAAATAGAAGATGAGGACGCCAAACCGCCGAATACACCCGAACCGGTCGAGGAACAGGGGGACGAAGACTATTATTTCGAGGGAGAAGGCGACGAAGATCTGCAATCCTACCGGGACTCTACGTCCCCGGAGGCACAAGACCTGGAATGGCAAGACCTCGACGCAGAATCGCCGGAAGAAGCGGTAGACACTTACCCTTCGAGGCCCTCGCCGCCAGATGACATTGGGGTCTACAACATGGTCGTCCAAAAGGCTACACAAACCTATGGAGTAAAAATGGAAGGGGAGAAGCCCAAGGCATGTTTCCTCCTGGAAACTACTGCCTCAACAAACCAGGAGCCAATTCCTACCCATGCTCTCTAGTGTGCTGGATCAAGGAAGAGAGGCCTTTAGGGAACCAGCAGTATGCAAGGCTGTGACTCCAAGAACGGAGAAGAAGTATAAACATTCTTCACAGGACCCTGCATACATACAAGGATCAGTGCCATCCGACTCAATAATTACAGCAACGGCTAGGAAGAGGGCCAATGTGCCCACTAATGCCGGGCCACCTCCAGACGAGAGTAGGAGGATGGATCTCACAGGGAGAAAGGTGGAGAGAAATGTGGCAATCCAGTGGCGCATCGCAAACTCCAACACCCTGATCAACAGGCACGCACACCAACACTGGGATGAAGTGGGGCAGCTCCTAAAGCATCTACCAGTTCAGTACCAACAAAGGGCAGCTCACCTGGTAGAAGAAAGATACCAAAGGGGATGATGGACGGAGCGTTAGAGCAAATCAAACACTCACCCCCAGTCAACTGATCTGGGTTTAATCCACCATCATTCTTTAGCTCACTCCACCACCCCAGTTCAGACATGGCCACATGCAAATCAGTCTGACCCTGTGCCTCATGGGAACAGTCCAGCCCGAACTGCCAAGCCATGTCTTCCCTGGACCGGAAACAAGCATCCTGGGACCGGTTTCGGGTTCAAAACCCTCATCAGCCAGGCTATCTTGAATCCAGTGGCAAAGTGAGCAAGGGACCCACGTCTGGGCATACCCTGCCAACTTAGGGCGAACAAATTTGGCAGGGTATGCCCAGACCTGGGTCCCTTGCTCACTTTGCCACTGGATTCAAGATAGCCTGGCTGATGAGGGTTATGAACCCGAGCCGGTCCCAGGATGCTTGTTTCCGGTCCAGGAAGACATGGCTTGGCAGTTCGAGCTGGACTATTCCCATGAGCACAGGGTCAGACTGATTTGCATATGGCCATGTCTGAACTGGGGTGGTGGAGTGAGCTAAAGAATGATGATGGATTAAACCCAGATCAGTTGACTGGGGGTGAGTGTTTGATTTGCTCTAACGCTCTGTCCATCATCCCCTTTGGTATCACCTGGTAGAAGAAGGCAAAAGCATGGCAAACACATGCTTGAAATCAGCCTTGGATGCTGCAGAGACGTCCAGCAGAGTAATGATGATAGGGGTGACCGAGAGGAGACACGCATGGCTCAGAATTTCTGGATTCAAGCCAGAGGTGCAAAGTAACATACTGAATACTCCCTTTAACGGCGAACAACTGTTTGGCACACCAGTTGACGACAAGTTAACGCAGCTCAAGAAGGACAACGAGACAGCAAGGTCCATGGGAGTGCTGCAGTTCAGAGGGATGAGAAGAGGGACACCCACGAGAAGGCTGGGCGGTAGAGGAGGCAACGTGCCTGCCACATCGCACCAAACGGTCCAGCAAGGCTATCCAAGGAACAACCAAGGCCAGCAGGGACAGCAGCAGCAAAACTGGCAGTACCAGCCCCGGGGCCAGTTCTTTCGAGGGTGTGGAAACGGGCGAGGACAAACTCGTAGAGGAGGCAAACAGCCCACCTCCGAGTGACTTCACCATCAAGCCAACAACCACCCTAGCAACACCTCAGGGTGGGGGCAAGGACAAACAGAAAAACAAAAACCTGACGTTCCACAACAAACAGTCCCTCGAACACACAACACCGGTAGGAGGCAGGATAAAGAACTTCCTCAAGCAGTGGAGGAAGGTCACTACAGACAAGTGGATACTAAACATCATACAATACGGATATTGCATAGAGCTGGAAAAACAACCTCCAACAAGAAAACCAAGAAACAAGGCTCACTCAGCAAAAGAACTTTCGCTCTTGCAGCTGGAGGCGAAGGAACTGCTCAGCAAAGAGGCGACCTAGACCCTCGGTCTAGGTCCACTCTCTCCCCACTGCTACGCTGTGCTGTCTCTTGCCTCCAGACCCCGACCTCCTCCTTGGGAGGTTCGAGGCTGCTGCCCGCTCCTGCTGCCCGCTCCAACTGGGACCAGACTGCCTCCAACCACCGTAACCTTTCTCAGACGCTTTTTTTCTTAATTTTTTCCCTGTTGTGCCACTGTTATTGTGCCCATCTGTGTCTTGCTCTAATTCCACCACTGTTTTTATTTTCTCGTGCCTGCCTGTTCCTTTTGCCGCTGCTGCCCCTGCGGCCCCTCCCCCCCCGGAATTCCCCCCCCCCGGAATTCCCCCTCCGGAATTTCCCCCCAGAATTCCCCCCCGGAATTCCCCTGCTCCTGCCTCCCAGCCTCTCCTCCCTCCCACCTCCCCTACTTAATGGCGGTCGCGCAGCCGGCGCGCCAAAGGCAAGCCCGTCTGTGCCGGTCTGCGGCCAGCGCCAGGAACCCTGGCCCTCCCACTACCCATCGCTACGACACCACCACCCTCCTCGCACTCAACCCTGGAAGACTTGGAGAATGCCAACAGGCCTCGCCGAACACGACCCACAGCCAGTTCTCCTGCCTCCACTGCCGCCAGACCCTTACCGCCACCCCGGCCTCCAACACCGCCGACGCCAGCACCGGCGACACCCTAAAATGCATCCTCCTCAAAGTACGCTCCGTACACAAACACGCCATGGAAATCTGGAACCTACTCGACTCTCTTTCGCCCGACATCGCCTTCTTCACAGAGACCTGGACCAACGCATCCTCCGCCCCCGACATCAGCACCGCCATCCCAGACGGATACAAGATCCAGAGGAAAGACCGCCCCAACCACCCAGGAGGGGGCCTCGCCATCGCCCACAAGAGCACCCTCCGCCTCACCACCTCCAGCGAAACCTTCCCCTCAGCCGAACACCTGCACTTCAAGATCCAGACCACCCCCAAAGCCACACTCCGAGGAACCCTCGTCTACAGACCCCCCGGCCCCCGAACACCCTTCGCCTCCACCATCACCGACTTCATCGCACCCCACGCGATCACCTCAACAAACTACATACTCATTAAAGACCTGAACTTCCACCTCGACAAACCCAGCGACCCCAACTCCACTATCCTTCGTGACAACCTCGCCAGCATCGGACTTAAACAACTCGTCAACACACCGACCCACAGAGCAGGACACACTCTCGACCCCCATCTTCGCAACAGGAAACCGCGTCCATTTCAGCCACACAACGCAGTCGCCATGGACCGACCACCACTGCGTACACTTCGCCATCAACAAACCCAAGGCACCCAAACCAGCCCCACGCCCACCAGGAAGGAACTGGAGCAAGGTTACCGACGAGCAACTTAACTCCACCCTCAACCGAGACAACCACACCTGGGCACTCAACGCAAACTACGCAGCCAGAGAACTCCACACCTGGATCTCCAACTGCGCAGATGAGCTCGCCCCGCTACGCAACCCCGACAGACAACGCCCCAGGAAAGCCGCCTGGTTCACAACCGCTCTCCAAGAAGCCAGACGCACCTGCAGACGCCTGGAGAAGAACTGGAGAAACACCAAGACAACCGAAAACCACACCACCTACAAGGACGCCATGACGGACTACCACAACCAGATCAGAGCCACCAAAAGGAACTTCATCCACAACAAAATCCTGGCCAACTCCACCAACTCCAATTAACTTTTCAGTGTCATTCAAGAATTCACCAACCCACGCAGCGAAGCCACAGACATCACCCCATCCCAAGACCTCTGCGACAAGCTTGGAACCTATTTCCACCTCAAGATCAAAAACCTCTACGACAACTTCATCGACCATCCACCAGGCGCCACAGACGGCCCCCCGCCCCCCAGAAACACCAGCCAGCCCACAATCTCCAACTGGACACCGATCACGGCCGAAGACACCGCCTCGACCATGAAAAGCATCCACTCGGGGGCACCCACCGACCCCTGCCCCCCTCACATCTACCACAGAGCCGTGGCCGCCATCGCACCCGAACTACAACGCACCATCAACACAACCTTCAAAACAGGCACCTTCCCAGATGACTGGAAGCGCGCAGAAGTCAGACCCCTGCTCAAGAAGCCCACAGCTGACCCCACCGACCTCAAGAACTATCGGCCCATCTCGCTCCTCCCCTTCGCAGCCAAAGTTGCAGAGAAAACAGTCAACAGGAAACTGACACGAGTCATTGAAGAAAACGCCGTCCTCGACCCGTCCCAATCCGGATTTCGAAGCAACCACAGCACAGAGACCGCCCTACTCGCCGCCACAGACGACATCCGCACCCTCCTGGACGAAGGCCACTCCGCAGCACTCATCCTACTCGACCTATCAGCGGCCTTCGACACAGTCTCCCATCGCACACTAGTCGTCAGACTACACGACGCAGGCATACAAGGAACAGCCCTGGACTGGATCCGATCATTCCTCACCGGAAGAAGCCAAAGGATCAGACTCCCACCCTTCCTCTCCGACCCCACGAAAATCACCTGCGGAGTCCCACAGGGTTCATCACTGAGCCCCACCCTCTTCAACATTTACATGGCCCCCCTCGCAGCCATCGTCCGACAACACGGCCTCAACATCGTATCCTACACCGACACCCAGCTCATCCTCTCCCTCACCAAAGACCCCACCACTGCCAAACTCAACTTCCAGAAAGGAATGCAAGACGTCGCAGTCTGTATGACCAACAGCTGCCTGAAGCTCAACGCCGAGAAGACAGAAGTCCTCGTCCTGGGTACCACCCCTTCTGCATGGGACAGCACATGGTGGCCGACCGCCCTCGGAAGCCCACCTACCCCCTCAGACCACGCCAAGAACCTCGGCATCGTACTCAACTCATCACTCTCCATGAACCGACAGGTCAACGCCGTCACCTCCAGCTGCTTCAACACCCTCCGCAAGACCTTCAAGTGGATCCCCCCTGAGTCAAGGAAGACAGTCACCCACGCACTCATCACCAGCAGACTGGACTATGGAAACGCACTCTACGCCGGCATCAACAAGTCCCTACTCCGCAAACTCCAAACAGTACAGAACACCGCCGCCAGACTCGTCCTCGGCATCCCCCGACACGAACACATCAGCCAACACCTACAAAGTCTCCGCTGGCTCCCCGTGGAGAAAAGAGTCACTTTCAAAATCCTCACTCACGCCTACACAACAACGGACCCAAATACCTCAACGACAGAATCAACTTCCACGTACCCAAAAGAAACCTCCGATCTTCCAACCTCGCACTGGCCGAAACCCCGCGCATCCACAAAGCCAGAGCAGGTGGAAGATCCTTCTCTCACATTGCAGCCAAGACCTGGAACGAGCTACCGGCAGACATCAGACGCGCCCTCTCCCTGAACACCTTCAGGAAGACCCTCAAGACCTGGCTCTTCGGCTAAACAGATCTGCGGACCCCCCTCCCCCCTCAGCGCCTTGAGACCCTCACAGGTGAGTAGCGCGCTTACAATTCCCTGATTGAGTACCGCACAACCAAAGGAACAAAGGGGTTTACTCAACTTATTTCCTCGTGCCAAAGGTCGACGAAACACTAAGACCTATCCTAGATCTGAGATTCTTAAACAAATTCATAAGAACTCCGTTTCAAGATGACTTCCCTACAGGAGGTAATACCACAAATACAAGGGGATTACATGGCAACTATAGATCTGAAGGACGCGTACTTGCACATCCCCATCAACCACAGGCACAAACGTCTACTAAGGTTCGTGATCAACCAGACTCACTAAGAGTTCAGTGTTGGCATTCGGACTCAAATCCGCACCAAGTGTGTTTACAAAGTGCCTAGCAGCAGTAGCAGCGCACCTACGAAGGCAAGGAATACACGTATATCCCTACCTCGACGACTGGCTCGTAAAGGCAAGCTCGTACAGCCACTGCAAAGAACACATCCAGCAGGTCGTACAAACACTGAGCCAACTGGGTTTCTCAATTCATTGGGAAAAATCGTCAACCGAACCGGAGCAGATCAAGATTCTTCGAGGCCGAGATCAACACCATACAGGCCAAAGTGTTCCCCAGCAGGAAGAGAACATTGGCGATACTGAAGGAAACGCGTCCTTACCGCAAGGGGCAAGTTCTGACAGTGAGGGCGGTGAGCAAGTTGATGGGAATGATGGCGTCATGCATCCACCTAGTCCCAAATATCCGACTGCACATGAGAACATTCCAGGAATGGATTCAGCAGCAATGGTCACATGCAACAGGGAGTTGGGAAGATCTTGTGGTTGTCGCACACGCAGTGCATCATGAAATGGCGTGGTGGAACAAGGAAAACATATCACAGGGGAGCCATTCACACAACCAACTCCAACAGTGACCATCACAACAGAAGCCTCCCAGCTGGGGTGGGGCGCACACATGAACAAGCTCAAGGTGAGGGGTCTATGGTCGCAGCAAGATGCGGTCAGACACATCAACTACCTGGAGCTAAAAACTATTCCTAGCCTTAAAAGCCTTTCAGAAAGAGCTGTACGGAAACAGGGTGTTGGTCCAAACAGACAACACAACCACCATGTTCTACATCAACAAACCAGGAGGAACACAATCAGTGGCACTATCTGGGCTAGCACAGGAAATATGGAGATGGGCCATTCCACTAAAAATAGACCTGGCAATACATCTCCCGGGGAAGGACAATGTGGAAGCAGGCAGACGTCGGCATCCCACGAGTGGGAGCTCAAACAACAGGAAATACAGTAGCTATTCCAAAAATGGGGTACACCGCAAATAGACCTATTTGCAACACACCAGAATGCAAAATGCCAACACTTCGCATCCAGACAACCAGACCATCGGTCACAGGGGAATGCGCTATGGATAAATTGGTCAAAGACATTTGCATACGCTTTTCCCCCCGATACCACTGATACAGAGTGCTCCGCAAATGCAGAATCCGCAACATGACACTAATACTGATAGCACCTCAGTGGGCCAGACAATCCTGGTTCTCACAGATAGTGGAGATGGCACAAGAACCAGCACACAGGTTCCCAAGAAGAAAGGACCTGTTAATAATGCAGAACGGAAAGGTGCTACACCCAGAACCGGAGAGCCTCAGCCTAGCAGCATGGCTCCTGAAGACTTAGAATTTGCACACCTCAAACTACCACCAAGTACCTTGGCAGTACTCAGGGAGGCAAGGAGACCCTCCACAAGGAAGTGCTACGTAGCAAAGTGGAAGAGGCTCTCCCAATGGTGCATCAAGGAGAATCTACAACGGAAGATCAAAGGGAATCAACAGTACTAAAATACTTAACACACCTGCTACAAAGCGGATTAAGCTACACATCCCTGAGGGTGCACGTGGCTGCAGTAGTGGCCTACACAAGAGGAGAGACTGGGAAGAGTTTCTTCACTTCCCAAGTTGTGAAAAGATTTCTGGAAGGGGCGAAAAGAATCGCACCTCCAAAGAGGATGCCAGCACCAGCATGGAACCTCAATGTAGTGCTAACTCAACTGATTAAGGCACCCTTCGAACCTATTCACAAGACTACACTGCACATGTTCACACTAAAGACAGCCTTCTTAGTGGCGATCACGTCACTACGAAGAGTAAGTGAGTTGCAAGCACTAACACTCCAAGAGCCCTACTTACAAATACACAAGGACCGGATTGTAATGAGAATGGACCCACACTTCATGCCAAAGGTGGTGTCTCGGTTCCACATTAACCAAACAATCCAAATACCAAGTTTTTTCCAAAAACCTTCCACACGAACAGAAAGGGCGCTGCACACACTAGACGCCAGAAGGGCAGTAATGCGCTATATAGAGAGGACCAAGGAGTGCAGGAAAACAAAACGGTTATTTGTCTCCTTTGCCAGCAGTTTTCTGGGACGACCAGTCACCAAGAATACAATTGCACGATGGATTGCGCACACAATCCAACTCTGCCACAAGCAGGCAGGACAACAGTTACAAGGAGCAGCTCAAGCTTACTCAACAAGGAAGAAGGGAGGAACAATTGCGTTTCTAGCGAACACACCTATCCAAGACATTTGCCAAGCTGCAACATGGTATTCAGTGCATACGTTCACTAAGCACTACTGTGTGGATATTCAAATGAACAAGGAAGCGCAAGTGGGACAGAAGGTCTTGCAACACATTTTCAGTAACCAATGCTCATCTTCCACCCAGCCACCGCAATAAGGACAAAACCGCTACTATGTCTATGCACAGCATAGTGAATCCAGAAAGATTCACGCTGCAAAACGTATAGTTCCTTACCTGTCGGTAGTTTTGCAGCTTGAAGACTTTCTGGATTCACTAGCGATCCCGCCCTCCTCCGCCAGAAAGATGAGGCATGAGTACAAAGGAGGCTAAAAATGCATACATAGCTAAAGGGATCAAGCAAAGCGGACAACAACAAAAAAAAGGGAGAAAAAAGAATCCGAAGATGGCGACCAAAGGTGGGAGCTTCCGCAGGAAGCGCGTCGACGTCACGAAGGACACCAAATGGTGGGACGTCGCCGCCCACCTGGGCCACGTAAAAAAAAAAAAGAGAGAAAGAAAGAAAATACTACGATTCTGGACCCAACCACAAGATGGCGGAATAATGCACAGCATAGTGAATCCAGAAAGATACACGCTGCAAAACTAACTCTTTAGCTCCTTTGAGTAAGAGAGCTTGCATTTCCTGTTTGAGCAGTTGTTGATGTTCAAGAGCGTCTGTGGGTGCAAGGTAAAATATTGGGAGGAGTGCTGATAAGCTCCAGGCCATAACCATGTTGCATAATGTCCCGCACCCACCGGTCCGATGTTATGGACTGCCAGGCTTTCTATTGGAAGTAGGGACTAGGGCTTCCTGTGCCATTGGTTGCTTGGACTAGGGTTGAGACTACTGGTAGGGCTAGGGCCTCTATTGGACGTAGAGATCAAGGGTTTTTTAAACTGATTTGGTGCTTGGACTAGGGCTAAGATTGGCTGTAAGGTCCTCGTCTCCTATTGGTTCTAGATTTTAGGGCTAGTGCTGTGATTGGATATTGTTAGGGCTAGGGTTCCCATTGGCTGAAGGGGTCACCTGACTACTAGGGCTATAAACGGCCAAGGCTTAGGGCGTCTCAGCTAAGGGTGGAGAGGACAAGGGTGAGTGCCTGTTTGAGCCTGTTAAGGGTGGAGAGGACAAGGGTGAGTGCCTGTTTGAGCCTGGTCGAAACTGGTCGGGACCAGGGCCAGGAATGCTGCCCATTTTCCCATTCATTAATACCCACCCTATGTATTTGTCCCTCTGTACATAAGCATTGATTTCACTATAGATATGTCCCTATCTTCGTATATTGCTTTGTATAAACATGTACAATAATTATGTTATAAAAACAAAGACAAAAAAAAAAAAAAATCTTCTTTGGTCTACATGTACTTGCTTCCATTGGGCATCTATGTACCTTCCATGTACTTGGATCTGTGTGTCTGTTACTTTTCTCCTGAAAAAGCATATCCAATGCACTACCCTATTTCTCATCCGCTACCTCTATCAATATCTTTAATCTGCATATGCTTACCTCCTTTATGCATCTATATACTTTCAATGTACTTATGGATCTATATATTTATCACTTTCTTCAAATTTAGCATTTCCAATGCACTACCTTATTGCTCAGCCTATACTTCCCTCAATATATCTTCTAGCCCAACTTTGACTCATCTCAAACTTCTTTCTACTACTCTTTCCAATTCACTACCCTATCTCACCCTATACATCTATCATTATATCCTCTACACCCACTCTCTCTCATTTATCCCAAACGCCATACCACTACTATGTTCCCCAAAATAACCCTTTCTAGACTCTTCCCTCTGACTCTTCCCCTCCAAAAACCCTTTTTACTCATCCAAAAGCCTCCTCCTACTGCTATGACCTAAAAAAAGAAATCCTTCACTCTTCTATCACTCCACTATCCTTTTCAATCAAAATAACAAACTAGCATGTTCACTTCTCTAATTCCATATTCCACTATACTAATTCACCACTAATCCTTTATGGGTTCCAGAGTAGCGTGCTACTCGCCAACCAAGCGTTTCAACACCTCATCAGGGTTACAAACGCTATATAAATGCAAACCTTTTTTCCGTTTTTCCCCCTCCCTAACCCTTCTCAATCCAAATAACTGACTAACATATCCACCACTCAAATTACTTCATATTTCACTATACTAATTTTCAACACTATTCCTTTATGGGTTCCGGAGTAGCCTGCTACTCGCCAGAAAAGCGCTTCAACACCCCATCAGGGGTAACAGGCGCTATATGAATGCAAACCTTTCTTTCCCTTCTATCCCTCCGCTATCCTTCTCACTCCAAATAACTATCTAATATCCACCACTCCAAATTACTTTCATATTTCACCATACTAATTCACCACTAATCCTTTATGGGTTTCCGGAGTAGCGTGCTACTCGCCAAAAAAAAGCGATTCAACACCCCATCAGGGGTTAGAAGCGCGATATAAATACAAACCTTCTTTCCTCTTCTATCCTTCTGCCATCCTTCCGAATCCAAATAACTGACTAACATATCCACCACTTAAAATTTACTTGCATGTTTCACTATACTAATTCAACACTAATCCTCTATGGGTCCCGGAGTAGCGTGCTACTCGCCGAAAAAGCGCTTCGACGCCTCGTCAGGGGTAGTAAGCGCTATACAAATGCAATTACAATACAATACAGCACAGTGAATACAGAGTCTTCAAGCTGCAAAACTACACCGACAGGTAAACTATACGTTCCTCTACAACATCAAGGGTTTATTCCCTGTACTTCCCTATTCCCAAAAAGGACTGCTCCCTACAGCCTATGTTAGATCTACGGCCTCTGAATCACCACATACTATCCGAGTACTTCCATATGGTCACACTTCAACAGGTGCTTCCATTTCTACAGCAAGACTTCATGTCAGCACTAGACTTAAAGGAAGCATACTTTCACATCCCCATTCGTACAGCACATCGCAAATACATCCGGTTTGTGATAGCAGGAAAACATTACCAATTCAGTCCTTCCATTCGGAGGCACCACTGCACCAGAGTGTTCACCAAATGCTTAGCAGTGGGAGCAGAGCATTTACACAGACAAAATCGTCTGTGCCCGGACAAATGTTTTTGTATCTAGACTGGCTTGTCAAAGCCCATAAACACCTTCTGTGTCGTCCACATACTCTAATTACCATAAACCTCCAACATCCACTGGGGTTCACTATCCATGTTCAAAATCCTATCTTTAACCTTCACAGCTGGTACCATATCTAGGGGCTATGCTCAACACTCAATTAAGTTTAACTTATCCAAATGCAGCCAGAATTCAATATTTTCGAACACTGCTACAACAATTTCAAGCCAAGCCTCACAGTCAAAACTTTAACGCGTCTTTTGGGAATGATGGCATTATGTATTGCCATAATGCCTCATGCAAGATTAAACATGCGTCTTCTACAAGAATGTTTGGCACAACAGTGGACTCAGTCACAGGGTTGACTGGATAATCTTGAATTTGTAGACCGCCGCACTCCTCACACTCTACAGTGGTGGAACATGCAAAACTTGTTAAATGGTCGGCCGTTCATCGATCCTATTTTAACAGGTCGTACTAAAAGCAGGCGCATCCCTCACAGGTTGGGGTGCTCACCTGCAAGATGTGACAGTTCAGGGTCTTGGACACCAAACACCAGAACCTCCACATCGACTACCTAGAGCTCTTCACCTAGCGTTGAAAGCATTTCTGCCTTTCCTCTTAGGCAAAGTTGTCTTAGTCTGGACGGCTGATATGACCGCCATGTACTATGTATAAAAACGAAGTTTGGGGGGGGGGGGGGAGACTCTCTTCAGTTGTCATGCCCCTTCAGACCATTTGCCGTTGGGCAATACATCACAAAATCCATCTGTTAGCTGAACATCTTCCGGGCACAGACAACCATTTTGCCGACTTCAGCAGGATGTGGCAACAAGTGGCAACTCTACCCCCAAGTCCTCCTCCCATACTCGCACAAGTTGGGGTGTCTACAGATGGACCTCTTTGCGACAGCAGAAATGCAAAATGCCCAAACTTTGCCTCCAGGATCCCACACCCTCTATCCAAAGGCAATGCACTATGGAGGAGTTGATCAGGGATATTTGCCTATGCTTTTCCGCCTCTCCCATTTCTGGTTCAGAGTCTCAGGCAAACTTCTCCCACTCTCATTTTGGTAGCTTCCACATGGGCTTGTCAACCGTGGTTCACCACACTAAAACTTTCATACAAGAAGCTTCACCTCAGCCCAGACTTCTCACTCAGTACCATGGCGCAATCAGACATCCAAACCCAAAGGAGATGAACCTTGCAATTTGGCTCCTGAAATCATTGAATTCTGGTATCTAAATTTGCCAGCACAATGCATGCCTATTTTTAAGGAAGCACGTAAACCTACCACTAGAGCTTGTTATGCAGCTAAATGGAAGACTTGTTTTTTACTGTCTTAACCAAAAAGTTTATCCTCTCAATGCATCGGTACAAAACATTTGTTACCTCTTGCATTTACAGCACTCTGGCCTTTCGTACACTTCCATAAGTCTACATCTTGCGGCAGTGGCTACCTATATACAAAACGGGCAACACTTATCCTTGTTCAAAGTGCCCGGTTATTAAAGCGTTCATGGAAGGCCTTAAAAGAGTAATTCCACCCAGAGTCCCATCTGCTGGAATCTCTATTTTTTTCACAAGACTTATGGGTCCACCCTTTGAATCATTACACAATTGCCCCCTCTAATTTCTATCTTGGAATATTGCTTTCTTAATTGCCATCACTTGTCAGTGAGCTCCGAGCACTAACTTATGAAGAACCTTTTTTTCCAACTACATAGGGACAGAGTCGTTCTTTGTACCAACCCAAAATTCCTTCCAAAGGTAGTGTCCCCTTTCCACATTAACCAATCGGTTGAGCTACCTGTTTACTTCCCTCAGCCAGATTCTGTGACGGAAAGACCTCTTCATACACTAGATGTAAAAAGAGCATTAATGTATTGTATTGACAGGATAAAAGACTTTTTTACAAAATAACTCTGCTTTTGCACCCCCTCATAAAGGGAAGCTCATTTTATAATCCAGCATTTACAGATGGACCGTTAAATGTATTCAAACATGCTATATCAAAGGCAAACTAACGTTGTCTATACCCCGTAGAGAACATTCTACTTGTAATATAGGGGCATCCATGGCTTTCCTGGGCAGCGTCCCTCTAGCTGACATTTGTAAAGCAACTACATAGTCTACACCACACACTTTCACTAAGCACTATCGTGTGGATGTTCTTGCACGCCAACAAGCTGATGTATTACAGGCAGTGCTACGTACACTTTTTCAAACAACTGCAACATCCACTGGTTAGCCACAGTTTTTGGATGACACTTCTATACAGTGTATGCAAAGCATGTGTATCTACAGCCACACATGCCTCGAACGGATTGTTACCCTGTAAGCATCTGTTGGCATGTAGTGCTATAGATTCATATGCGCCCACCCTCCTCCCTGGACACCTATGGTCGTTGCAGTTATTATCTATACTTTTATATGCGTGGACATCTCTTTACTAATACTTGCCTATACGCCATTTTCACCCACTTGCGGGAAAACAATCTAACAATGGAGCCGATGCCCATGCATAGATTACCAAAAGGAGTCACCTTACCTCGGGACTCATCACTTCGAGGAAAAACAACTTTCACACATCCGAACCCAACATTGGATGGCAGGAGAAAGCGAAGCATGTGAATCTACAGCACTACATATCTGAAAGAGACACGTTAGTGACAGATTCCTTACCTTAGAATATCCCCAGGCGTCAGGCTGGATCCGGAAAGTTTTCTGCGTAGCAGTACCCTTCTGCGCGTCGGTAGGCGGCGTCGTGCGGCTCCGCGTCCGTCGTCGGCGTCGTGATCGCCGGGATGACGTCGCGGGCAGTACTTAGACCGCCGCCCCTGCGCGCTGACGTCAGTTCTGTACACGACTTTCCGCGCCAGGAACGCAGAGCCATGCAAGAAGCTGACACAGGTGTCTGAAAAATACTAGGGCCCTGAAAGGGATGTTCTTAACCCTAGAAATCAGTTCGCAGAACGGGGAGGATGGGTGGGCGGTGAGGAATCTGTCACCAACTACTGTCTCTTACAGATATATCGTTACACAAGTTAGTAACTTGTGCATCTGAAAGAGACACGTTCGTGACAGATTCCTTACCTTAGAATAGATACCCCAGCAATACCAACCCCGGTGGTGGGTCTGCGAACAAAGATCAGACAAGGAAGTCCCGGAGGACAGAACGGCCAAAGAAGCCGTCCCTCCGGACCCGACTGTCAAGGCAGTAATGCTTTGTAAACGTGTGCCAAGAGGGCCGTCGAACATGTTCCGACCCCAGAAGTAGGACATGGTTGCTACTCCCACTACTTTCTGGGGCCCAAAAAGGACAAGGAGGACATGCGTCCTATCTTGGACCTCCGGAACGTCAATTGCTTCCTCCGGAAGGAGAAGTTCAAGATGCTCACCCTAGCTCAGGTCTTGACTGCCCTCGACCCTGGAGACTGGTTGGTAGCGTTGGACTTGCAGGACGCTTATTTCCACATCCCCGTCCTGCCGGCCCACCGGCGTTACCTACGGTTCACGGTAGGCCTCGAGCATTTTCAGTTCACCGTGCTCCCCTTTGGCCTTACCAGTGCCCCTCGGGTGTTCACGAAAGTGATGGCGGTGGTCGCAGCTCATCTGCGCCGAGCTGGGGTTTCAGTCTTCCCCTACCTCGACGACTGGCTGCTGAAGGCGGGCTCGTCCCAGGCAGTAGTCTCCCACCTCCAGACTACGGCCGAACTCCTGCACTCGCTGGGGTTCTCCATCAATGTGCCGAAGTCGCATCTGATTCCTTCTCCACAGCTCCTTTTCATCGGAGCAGTTCTGGACACGACGCAGTTTCGGGCCTATCCTCCCGAACGGCGAGTCCGGGATATTCAGGCTATGATTCCGATCTTTCAGCCTTTATCCTGGGTTTCGGTACGGATGACCTTGAGGCTGCTGGGCCTCATGGCCTCCTGCATCCTGCTGGTCAATCATGCCAGGTGGCATATGCGGGCTCTGCAGTGGGACCTGAAGTTCCAGTGGGCGCAGCACCAGGGCAACCTGTCCGATCACGTCCAGATCTCGGAGGGGACTGCAAAACAGTTGCAGTGGTGGCTCACGGACCGGCAATGGGTCATGGGCAGATCCCTCTCCCTTCCCCAGCCAGAGCACACAGTTGTGACGGACGCGTCCCTTCTGGGATGGGGCGGTCACATGGGAGAGGCGGAGATCAGAGGCCTCTGGTCTCCGGCGGAGTCCCGGCTCCATATCAACCTTCTGGAGCTCCGGGCGATCCGACTTGCACTCAAGGCATTCCTTCCCTCTGTCAAAGGGAAGGTAGTGCAGGTGTTCACAGACAACACCACCGCCATGTGGTACTGCAACAAACAAGGCGGGGTGGGGTCGTGGACCCTTTGTCAGGAGGCTCTGCACCTCTGGACATGGCTGGAACATCAGGGCATGTTCCTGATGGTTCAACACCTGGCAGGTTCCCTGAACGCAAGGGCGGACGAACTCAGCCGCAGGTGCATGATGGATCACGAATGGCGTCTTCACTCGGAAGTGGCGCAAGGACTCTTTCTACAGTGGGGAGAGCCTTGGTTAGATCTATTCGCCACCGAAGAGAACGCGCAATGTCATCAGTTCTGCGCGTTGGAATTTCCAAGGCGGCACTCGCTCGGTGACGCTTTTCGTCGCGAGTGGAGTTGCGGTCTGTTGTACGCCTTTCCGCCTATACCACTTCTACCCAGAGTGTTGAAGAAGATTCGGCACGACCGGGCCTAAGTCATTCTTGTGGCTCCGGACTGGGCTCGAAGAGTTTGCTATCCCGAGCTACTCAGTATGAGCGTAGATCCCCCGATCCGTCTGCCTCTTCGGGAGGATCTTCTGTCACAGCAGCAGGGGACGGTCCTCCACCCGAACCTGTCCAGCCTCCACCTGCTTGCGTGGAGATTGAGCGGCGGCAGTTGATTCCTTTCGACTTGCCTCCCGAAGTTTGTGATGTACTTCTGGCAGCCAGGCGTCCCTCCACTAAGGTGGTATACGCCTGCAGGTGGAACAAATTTGTGGCATGGTGCACAGCAAAGGCTGTGAACCCCCTTTCTGCCCCTCTTTCTGAGGTCCTTCTGTTCCTTCTTTCTCTGGCCCAACAGGGTTCTGCCCTGGGTACCATCAAGGGTTATCTCTGTGCTATCTCGGCCTTCCTCAGGCTCCCTGATCAGCCCTCCCTTTTCAAGTCCCCTGTTGTTAACAGGTTCTTAAAAGGCATTACACACCTCTTCCCTCCTGTTCCGTTTGTGATGCCTCAGTGGGACTTGATTCTTACCTTTTAATGTGCGCTCCCTTTGAGCCTCTACATAACTGTCCTCTTCGTCTTCTGACTCTGAAGACTGCCTTTCTGGTGGCCATCACCTCCGCTCGGCGGGTGAGTGAGCTCCAGGCTCTATCATGCAAACCTCCCTTTCTGTCTGTCCATCCAGACAAGGTTGTTCTTAGGACGCGTCCGTCCTTCTTGCCAAAGGTGGTTACTGCCTTCCACATTGGGCAGACCATCACTTTGCCTACCTTCTTTCCGCCTCCGCATCCTTCCAGAGAGGAAGAGAGGCTCCACCGTCTGGACCCAAAGCGTGCGCTCTCCTTCTATATCGACCGCACAAAACACTTCCGGGTGGATGACCAGCTCTTTGTTGGCTACGTGGGCGCCAAAAAGGTCGGGCGGTGCACAAACGAACCATCTCCCGCTGGGTTACCTTGTGCATCAAGACCTGCTACTCTTTGGCTAAGAAGGAGCCTCCTGTTGGGCTGCGTGCCCATTCCACCAGGGCAACGGCTGCTACCACGGCTTTAGGCCGCGGTGTTCCGCTGCAGGATATATGTCAGGCAGCTACGTGGCTGCACACGTTTACAAAGCATTACTGCCTTGACAGTCGGGTCCGGAGGGACGGCTTCTTTGGCCGTTCTGTCCTCCGGGACTTCCTTGTCTGATCTTTGTTCGCAGACCCACCACCGGGGTTGGTATTGCTGGGGTATCTATTCTAAGGTAAGGAATCTGTCACGAACGTGTCTCTTTCAGATGCACAAGTTACTAACTTGTGTAACGATATATCTGTAAGAGACAGTAGTTGGTGACAGATTCCTTACCGCCCCACCCATCCTCCCCGTTCTGCGAACTGATTTCTAGGGTTAAGAACATCCCTTTCAGGGCCCTAGTATTTTTCAGACACCTGTGTCAACTTCTTGCATGGCTCTGCGTTCCTGGCGCGGAAAGTCGTGTACAGAACTGACGTCAGCGCGCAGGGGCGGCGTCTAAGTACTGCACGCGACGTCATCCCGGCGATCACGACGCCGACGACGGACGCGGAGCCGCACGACGCCGCCTACAGACGCGCAAGGGTACTGCTACGCAAAACTTTCCGGATCCAGCCTGACGCCTGGGGATATTCTAAGGTAAGGAATCTGTCACTAACTACTGTCTCTTACAGATATATCGTTACTCAAGTTAGTAACTTGTGCTCCAAGAACAGATGCTTACAGGGTAAGTAACCTAATCCTTTCAACTTTTTTTTTTTCCATTGAATTTTAGTTTTTTAATTACACTTGATTTCCAACCCTCTTCATATATATCCAACACCCCCTTCTGACTTTGGCATTAGGGATGGGCTGCTGGCAGGAGGTGGGGAAAAATAAGAGCAGCTTAAAAAACAAAAACAATTACATGCACTTGAGTTGACAAAGTTTAAAACTGTTGCGGTTCTGGCCGTAACATGACAAACCTTTGAAATTTGCCATTTATTGTTGCCAGTGCACACAACATTCCAGAACTCCTTTCTCCCGCCATGCGCAAAACACCAGGTCGCCAGTGGCACCTAATTTTAAAAAAGCCATCAAGAAAGCAGCATGGAAGGTGGTGCTAGTTATGGCGTGTGTTGGTAACGATAACTGACGAATCTCAGTGGTTTGTTTTTCAGCCAGGACCAGAACTCATTTCAGTGAATATATTTGTACGTTTAGAGAGTGCTATATATGCCACTGCTCCGTATAATCACAGTAACTTTTTTTGGTTTCTTTGGACAGCAGGTCCTATTTAGGCGGTTCCTAAAGGCTGGCATTTGAAAAATGTAGTGACTCCCATTTTCGGTATCACTTCTGTTTAGTTACAAATTGTAAGGAAATGCTTCTAATTATATGGCCACTTCCAAGTTTTTGGGCTGATGCTGATTCTTTTTCAACTGAGTGCACTAAGGCCTGCTAATCAGACCTCACTTCCAGTGTCCTGACTCTAAAAAGTTTGTCCAATTGGTTTATACCATATTGGCCTAGGCTCTTACTTCTAAGCCGCCTTGTATATGGTACCCTTGGCATGTAAGTTGGGTCACTATAGGGATTGCAGCATTGGTAATGCTACCTTGGGTGTGACGCAGGTAAAACAAGTCTGAGTCTGCCATTGCAGACTAGAAGAACAGTTTTGAACTGCTAGCCCGACTTTGCCATTTTAAAGCAATGGCAAAGCCAATCCTCCCCCCTGGAATATGTGTAAGTAACCCTATGGCAGGCCTACAGAGCCCTAAGGCAGGGTGCAGCATATTTCACTGGTAGAACATGCATTTTACATGCTCTGACAGCAAAAACACCCAAGCTCTTCGTTTTTACTGTGGAAGAATGTGGTTCCCCATTGACTAGTGCAGGGGGCATTGTCCACTACCATTTGATTCAAGGTCCATCCCTTGAGTGATGTCAGACGGCGCCCCGGAAGTTCCTGTGCGTGGTAGCCATCTACAGATTCTTTTTTTCTGCTGTTGGGTCTGGAAGCAAACGGAGACACTCCGAAGTTTTGGACAAAATTCCCGAAAGAATCAAGGAATTTGAGTGAGAAAACCATCGTCCATCGACTGACAAGACACTGGAGAAGAGGGGAGACCTCTGGACACCTTTCCCCGTCTGGGGACCCCGACGAAGCAATGACCTAGATGGATCAAAGGGTGAGGTAGGGCCATGGAAAATACCCCTTTCAAATTTTGCCCAAATTGCCACCACACGTTTTGCACAATGCGATCCACACAACGTTTAAGACCTCTGTCAGCAGAGGGATCACACGGATAAAGACTGCAAGGCCTGCGCGGTGTTCGAGTCGAAGACACTCAAGGCACGCCGAAAGCAGAGGGGGGACCATTGCCCAGCCATGCTCCAAAGCCAGAAACAACCATTGCTGAGGAACTTGGGTCTCAAGCAACTAGAATCGACGCACAGGGGTCAGACGTCGAGATCCTCGAGGGGGCCGCCGAAAAGAGGTGTACCGTGGAGAAGGCGACAAAAGACGCAGAGAAAATGACGGACAAGGTAAGAAGCCTTCCCCGTCGGAAACCAAGGGCCCCGAAAAGAAGACACAAAAGACAGCCCAGGCGTCGAAGAAAACGACCAAAAGAAACCCACGAATCCCACCCCCGGGATACCGACGAGGGAAGATCGTCGAAATAGATGATGGCAGGCGCCCAACGATGGACTGAGGGTAAAGACCACACTCTCAGAGGCAGAATCCACCACACCCAAGAAGAGGATCTCACAGGCCTCAGACGCTGAAAGCGCCCTTGAGGTGGAGAAAAAGTAGACGCCTGGAAGCAGATATGGCAGCACTGCAACGGAGTGCGAGTCGCTGAAGGAATTCAGAATTTCTGCGAAACCCACCGAAGAGTAGGAAGATACCTTCGAAGCTCCGGCAACTGCTGACCCTCACGAACAGGAGCTCGATGCTCAAGAAGAGGAGGAAGCCTTGGGGACTTTCGAGGAAGAATGGAACGACCTCGACACTAAGCCCAGAAGAAGAGGTCTGTAGCTATCCCTCAAAGGTTCGCCGCCAGACGACATAGCCTTCTACAACAGCCTCATCAATAGAGCAGCTGATACCTTCAGGGTCCCCGTAGTGGAGGAGAAAAGAGACTCCTCCTAGAGACTTTGGCACCATCCACCAAGGGGACACCATACTTCCCAATGCTACCAAGCATCCTAGACCAGGCAAGGAGGCTTTCAAGAAGCCTGCCTCAGCAAAGGGGGTAACCCCAAGGGTGGAGAAAAATATAAGCCTTCCACAAAGGACCCTAAATACATTCAGGGAAACCGTGCCAGACTCCATTATTGTCACCACGGCAAGAAGGAGCAACGCTCACTCCTCCACTGGCCCACATCCAGAGAGAAAGCAAAAGAATTGACATGGTGGGGAGAAAGATGGAAAAAGAAGCAGCAACGCAATGGCGCATTGCAAACTCCAATGCCCTCCTGAACAGGTATGGCCACCAACAATGGGATGACATCGAAGAACTGATGAACAAGCTTCCCGAAGAGGATAAAAAGAGGACAAAATCCATCATACAGGAAGGAAAAAACAGCAAACACAGCCTGAAATCAGCCCTAGATGCAGCAGATATAGCCAGCAGACAAATGTGCACAGGCACAACGTTAAGAAGGCATGTGTGGCTCCGAATATTAGGCTTCAAGCAAGAGGTCCAAACCTCAATAATTAACAGACCCTTCACAGGAGACTCCCTGTTGGCAAGTGAGGTAGATGAATCCCTTCAACAAATAAAGGACAGTAAGACGGCCAGGGCTATGGGAGCCCTACAACAGAGGGGCACTTTTAAGAGAGGAGGTTTTAACCTCAGAAGACCCACAGGAATGTGGGTCTTCTCAACAGGGCAACAACAGCAGCAAACTCGGCTAGGCGGACAGTAATCAAACTAGCAGTCCGGATACCAAGCCTGGCAACAGCAACCAAGGCAGCCCTTTCGAGGCAGAGGAAGAGCCGGGGGACAACCCTAGAGAGGGGGAGGAGCAAACTCCAAGTGACTTGCCCACAACAAAAGAACCCCACACAACACCAGCAGGAGGCAGAATAGCTCACCATCTACTTCAATAGAAAGACATCACCACGGACAGTTGGATTTTAAATGTGGTCCACCACGGCTGTTGTATAGAGCTAACAAACACCCACCAAAAAAGATGTTAAAAGGAACAGAACTCTTAACATATTATGATTTTAAAAAAAAAATGTTTTGTGGTGTTTTATATAGCGCGAACTAGACCCGAAGGTATCAGAGCGCTTTACATAAGCTCCAGTTACGTTACAGACTGACACATTCATTTTTGTTGGGCACGGGGTGATTAAGTGATTTGCCAAGAATCACAGCGTCCCTGCCGAGACTCTAACACGGTTCCCCAGCTCTGAGGTCGACCGCCCTAGCCGTATGGCCACATTCTCTCCCCAAATACAGAAAACAGTATCCTAAATTCCATTTTCACACAGGAAGCAGTGCTCGTATATCTTAAACACTTGCTTGACAGTAATATCAACTACTCAAGCCCCACCTGGCAGCAAATGTAGCCTACACCAGGAGAGATTCATGTAAATTTCTTAACAGCACCAGTCATTAAAAGATTCCTGCAAGGGTCCAAAAGAGTTGCACCCCCAAGAAAGGCTCCAGCCCCAAGCTGGAGCTTAACTACAGTCCTTACACAACTAATGACTGGACCATTCGAGCCCATGCACAAAGCAGAACTCAAATACATCACTATAAAGACTGCCTTCTTAATATCTATAACATCTCTACAGAGCGCAAGTGAACTACAAGCATTAACGACTGAGGAACCACACATGCAAATCCACAAGGTTATCCTAAGGATAAACCCTCAATTCCTACCTAAGGTAGTAAGCAAATTCCACATGAACCAAAGCAGCTAGCAGTCTTCTTCCAAAACCCAGAAACACGACCAGAAAGAAGCCTCCATACCCTGGACGGAAGAAGGGCTTTACTATATCTACAGGAGACAAAACAAGTCCTTAAAGGCAATCAATTGTTCGTCTCTCACTCAAAGGAGCATCCGTGACAAAGGGGACTATTGCAAGTTGGATTGTAGACGCAATACAAGTATGCTATGCCTCAGCAGTAAAAACTCAGAGCACACTCAAGGAAAAAAAGGCGCCACTCTGGCCTTCATGGCCAATGTGCCAATAGACCCCATATGTGCTGCCGCAACATGGGCATCCCGACACACATGCACCAAACATTACTGCGTGGATATACAGATGACTAAGGAAGCTCAAGTGGGACAAAAGGTACTTCAACACCTGTTTACGATGTCTTCCTCATCTTACCACAACCACCCCAAGGAGGGGGAAACTGCTACATAATCTAATGCACAGCATGTGAATCCAAAAAAGGATTAATGCTGCAAAACGAAATGGTTACTTACCAGTAGGAGTAGTTTTTGCAGCTTGAAGAGTTTTCTGGATTCGCATGCGACCCACCCACCTCCCCTCAGAGAAGGAATGCTAACAGGTTGGGGAATAGATCACTGAAATCAAAGCACCATCATCTAAAGACAATATGATTTAAGACATACCCTACAGAAATAAGGGGAAAAAAAGAATACGAAGATGGCTACCACGCACAGGAACTTCCGGGGCGCCGTCTGACGTCACACAAGGGATGGACCTAGCACCAAATGGTGGTTGAAGCCCCAGAGGGAAAAAAAAGACTATTCCGAACCCAACCACTAGATGGGGTAAAAATGCACAGCATGTGAATCCAGAAAACTCTTCAACCTGCAAAACTACTCCTACTGGTAAGTAACCATTTCGTTATCGTCCTGGGAAGGATTTGGCTGTGACCCCAGTACCCTGCGACTGGTAGCCCAGTGTAGACTGGCCTTCTGCAAGACTCTAGAGGACTTTGATGGACATCGCCTTTGTGGCCAGAACCGCCTCAGCACCTCCGTGAACCGAGGAGCAGCTGCAGGTAGACCCCCATCAACCACATCACATCCACAGCATCCTGGAGTATCTTCAGCATTCTGTATCCCTTGAATCAGGACCACTTCTATATGAACCTATAACAAAGGGTAAAAGTGCCTGGATCTGACTGAATGTGGTTTTAACTGCTGATGTAACTGTTTCTGAGGGCCTTACTGGTCCATCTGCTTGGCTCCCTGTTGGAGATGGTCGCCCAAAGTAACTCTGTCCTACTGCAATACAACTAGCCAAAGTTTTTGCCCAAAACGTTTGTGTCAAATTTGTTGAGTTTTCCATTACTTGTTCTCAGTTGAGTAAAAAGTGCATATTTACTTTACCTGTTTGTCTATCTCCCGAACCCTTCAGTGGGGTGTAAAGCTACATACAAAATATAGCCTATTTTTATAAATTGGTGTTGGATTTCTCGGGTGTCTAGTGTATTTCTTAAATTGCTTTGGTGCTGTTTAAATGCTTTTACATTTGGTCCTTTGGGTAAGGGTTGCTGCTCGGAGGCAGAGCTATCCATGGTTGGGCTGCAGGTTTTAACAAACGAAACCTGGTCTAAAAGGGGTTGGTAAATGTATTACATGGTGAGGCCGCCCAACCTCACCATATAATACACCCTATTTCCTCACACAAGTGGATTGTAATTTTTCTTTCCGCAGGCGTCTTGCTTGCTTTACAATATCTGTTTGGCATCTTTTGTAATCCTATGGAGAGGTTCTCTACAAATCTAGTGGCAATTTTGTTTTGCAGTGAACATCATTGAATCTTAAATTCTTCATTCTTTTATCCCCCCTCCTTCACAGAGTAGCGACATTGCGAGGGGCTTTGAACGGGGTCTGGAGCCTGAAAAGATAATTGGTGCCACGGATTCCTGTGGGGATCTAATGTTCCTGATGAAATGGTGAGAGGTTCCACTGGTGAGATAATGGGGTAGCGAAGCCTGCACATAACTCAGTGATCCAGTGGTATAGTGTTTAAGATTAACTGCTTGTTGTCACAGGGAATGCATTATAAATACTTTGGTTTGTAAATTATTTGCGGTCTGTCTTTCCTGCTTTAAAATAAATATTATATATATAATATATATGTTCGAGGCATGTGAGCTGCAGAGCTCACACTGCATTAGATCGCCATCTGGTGTTGGGCTCGGATGCTTGCACTTCGTTGTTGTCTTCGAAGAAGTCTTTGTAGTCATGTGATAGGTGACTCCTCCTTAGGACAATAGTGCGCATGGGCATCGACTCCATCCTCAGATTGTTTTTTCCGCCATCGGGTTCGGATGCAATTTCGACACTCCGGTTCGAAACTTGTTTTTTTGCAGCGTTTTCCACTTTTCAACGCCTGATACCGACATCGACATCTCGACGTCCCTTCCTCGATCTCCTTTCCAGCCGTCGACGCGGGCCGTTGGGCCCATCGACGCCGTAAGGCCTACTGCCCATGGAAAGGACGCCATTCCGAAAATGCCCCCAATGTGGAGCAAAGTTTCCTCACAGTGACCACCACCAGGTCTGTAATCGGTGCCTCTCACCAGACCATAACGAGGCCACTTGTCCGGCCTGCGCCTCCTTCCGCTCCAAGAAGACAATCCGTGATCGTCGAGCCCGAAGGCACATCATGGCGCACAGGTCCGCTCCCGGAACCCGTCAACATCTTCGACGAGGGTCCCGATGTTCCGGAAGAAGACTCCGAAGACCTCGCTATCATCTCCGAGGCAGAGGACTCCGACAGTTCCATCTCTTCAGGGCAGCGTGTGAGTACTACTGCCCCTGCCCCAACCCTCCCTGCAAAATCGAAGGCACCGGTCAGTACTTCGCCTACGGGCCCCAGTCGAGACCGTAAACGTGTTTCGGACGCCCCGCCTTCGGGCTCGGCACCGAACAAGAAAACAAAGCCTTCTAGTTCCTCGGCACCGACCAAACCACATGTGCCCGTTACACCGGCACCTTCGGCGCCGAAACACAAAGACCACCCGGCGCCGAAATCCAGTTCGGTCCCCAAATCCGCCTCCAAGCACGCGGATCCCTCGGCACCGAAACCGAAGCTACTCGACACACCCCCTAAACTAAAGCCGGTCGAGCCTGTAGCTAAACCAAAGGACGCCTCGACGCCTTCTAAAGCAAAGGAACATTTAAAGAAGCCATCACCACGTTCGGAACCGAAAAGTCGGCGCCGAAAACTAATACTCAAGGAGAGGAACTGTTTACACCGGATCCCATCGATCCTAATCAACACAAACTTTATATCAATCCTAAAACGGGACACATTTCCTCTGTGCCACGTCACAAGCCTGTCCCTCCGAAGAAGAAAGACTCTTCCACTTCCCCTATGCCTCCTTCTTCCCCTATACCTCTCTCTAACACCCCTCCTCTCCACATCCCTATCACACCTCCTCAACCTGCGGATTCTCCCCCACATGAGTATGAGGACAACATGGGGTACGGGGATGACCCTCATAATTTATATCTGGATCCAGATAATCCACCACAGGATGACTGGGGTTATAATGACCCCCAGACCCTACAGACCTCCCCAGCCCTCCACCTTATCCCACAAAACCATCTCCACCAGATGATCACATAGGTTTTGGGCAACTCATACATAGGGCGGCCGTTTTTCATGGGGTGCATATTCACACCGACCAACCAGAGGAAGATTTTCTTCTAGACACTTTTGAACGGTCTCAAAAACTGTTCAAACTTTGCCCATGATAAAGGGTGTCATTAAACATGCACCTGAAATTTTTAACGACCCGGTCAGAGCCAGGATCCTTAATCCTAGAGTGGATAAAAAGTATAGACCTGCCCCCGATGACCCCACCTACATCAAAGGTCAGCTCCCCCTTGACTCACTGGTCGTTTCTAATGCCAGAAAACGCGCAATTCACAAACTTCAGGGGATGCTCCGCCCCCTGATAAAGAATCCAAATTGTTAGATTCCTCTGGCAAACGCGTAGCTGCGCAAGCCACCAACATCTGGCGCATCGCTAACACCCAAGCTCTACTAGCTAGGTACGACAGGGCACACTACGATCAGCTAGAAACCCTCCTTCAACATCTACCTGATCAATACAAAACACAAGCCACTGACCTCATTCAAGAAGGCAAACTTATTTCCAATGCCTCCATTAAGTGTGCCTTAGACGCAGCCGACACCGCCGCTAGGTCAGTTAACACCGTGCTTATCAGACGACACGCCTGGCTTCGCATTTCAGGTTTTAAGCCAGAGGTTCAGACTACCATACTAAACCAGCCCTTTAACCAAAACCAACTATTTGGTCCTGCTGTCGACACAGCACTAGAAAAGATGAAGAAGGATACTGACACTGCCAAATCAATGGGAGCATTGCAGTCCCCGCAGCAACGTGGCTCCTTTCGCCGCTCCTTTTACAGAGGGGGCTCCAGGAATACCACCGCAGACAGTTCCTCTTCCTATCGAACAAACACCCAAACCTCTCCTAATAGAGGATACTTTAGGGGTGGTTACAGAGGCAACAACTCTAAGGGCAGAGGTCGAGGTAATAATAACACCCGTACCTCCACCACTCCCAAACAGTGACTTTCCTCCACTTCCCCCCGACCACAACACCCCTGTCGGGGAAGGCTATCACAGTTCCTGCCTGTCTGGAACTCCATTACAACAGACAGGTGGGTGAGACAGATTATCCAACATGGCTACTGCCTGGAGCTAACAGCTACCCCCCACCATACCACCCAGACAGCGTCCAATGTCCACAGACCATCTTACACTTTTACAACAAGAGGTACTTTCTCTGCTTCAAAAGCACGCCATAGAGCCAGTGCCTCTGCTCCAGCAGGGCACAGGGGTTTATTCCCTGTACTTCCTCATTCCCAAGAAGGACGGCACTCTCAGGCCTATTTTAGACCTCAGACCTCTCAATCAATACATACACTCAGATCATTTTCACATGATCACTCTCCAACAAGTGCTTCCCTTACTACAACAACAAGACTTCCTTGCCACATTAGACCTCATGGACGCCTACTTCCACATTCCCATACATCCTGCTCACAGGAAGTATCTAAGGTTCGTTCTCAATGGACAGCACTACCAGTTCAAAGTACTCCCATTCGGAGTCACCACTGCTCCAAGAGTGTTTACCAAATGCCTTGCAGTAGTAGCAGCGCATCTACGAATACAACAAATACATGTCTTCCCATACCTGGACGACTGGCTTATCAAAGCCAAATCATCCAACCAGTGTGTCCAACACACCCACCAAACGATACAAACATTACACAACTTGGGGTTCACAATAAACTATACCAAGTCCCACCTTCAGCCCTCCCATGTCCTTCAATATCTGGGAGCAATAATAAACACTTCCACTGCTCTAGCTTACCCCAGCCCAGCCAGGATAGCCAGTATAAAAACCCTTGTCCCCAGGTTTCAAATGCAACACTGTCTTCCAGCCAGAGTGTTTATGCAGCTCATCGGCATGATGGCATCCTGCATTTTTCTCGTCCCTCATGCAAAACTTCAAATGCGTCCTCTACAAGAGTGCCTAGCGCGCCAATGGAACCAGGCTCAGGGACATCTTACAGATCTGGTGTTGGTGGACAGCCGCACACATCGCTCTCTGCAGTGGTGGAACACCAACAATTTGTCCAAGGGGCGGCCGTTCCTAGAGCCGGTTCCACAAGTAGTACTAACCACGGACGCATCCCTTACAGGATGGGGAGCACACCTGTTACACCATACAACACAGGGCAAGTGGACCACTCAGCAGAAACTGTTCCACATCAACCACCTAGAGCTACTAGCTATATTCCTAGCTCTCAAGTCCTTTCAACTCACGTACAAAACAAAGCTGTCCTGATCCGAACAGACAACATCACAGCTATGTACTATATACAAAAACAGGGGGGACACACACTCCACAACTGTCCCAACTAGCACAGGACATTTGGAGGTGGGCCATTCCACAAAACATATACCTTCTAGCAGAACACCTACCAGGGGTTCACAATCAGATTGCAGATCTGTTAAGTCGACAGACACAACAGATTCACGAGTGGGAACTACATCCACAAGTTCTTCTACCTTTCTTCCAGATGTGGGGCCAGCCAGACTTAGATCTGTTCGCCACACACCAAAGCGCCAAATGCCCAACCTTCGCCGCCAGGTTTCCACACCCGCAGTCCAAGGGCAATGCGATATGGATGAACTGGTCCGGCAGATTTGTGTACGCTTTTCCACCGCTCCCACTCATCCCACTTGTAGTACGCAAGCTTCGACAACAGTCTCTCAAAATGATACTAGTAGCCCCTACATGGGCACGCCAACCGTGGTTCACCACACTACTGGAGCTATCAGTAGTCCCATACCAAAAACTACACCTCTCCCCAACAATGCTAACGCAGAGCCATGGAGAGATAATGCACCCAGATCCATCTCAGCTGAACCTTGCAATTTGGCTCCTGAAGTCCTAGAATTCGGTTACCTTAACCTACCCCCAGACTGCATGGACGTTATAAAAGAAGCTAGACGCCCAACTACCAGAGCCTGCTATGCAGCTAAATGGAAAAGATTAGCTATTTACTGCACTAATAATAACATCCAACCATTACAAGCCTCTACGCAAAACATCATTTGCTATTTGCTACATTTGCAAAGATGTAGTCTTGCATACTCATCCATACGTCTGCACCTCGCAGCCCTTGCTGCTTACTTGCAAAACAGACAACACTTATCACTATTCAAAGTCCCCGCCATTAAAGCCTTCATGGAAGGCCTTAAGCGGATCATACCTCCCAGATTACCACCTTCCCCAGTGTGGAATCTTAATATAGTACTTACCAGGCTCATGGGTCCGCCTTTCGAACCCTTACATAAATGTGAACTTCAATTCCTTACATGGAAAGTTGCGTTTCTAATTGCAATCACTTCTCTCAGGAGAGTCAGTGAACTACAAGCTCTAACTATACAAGAGCCTTTCTTACACATCATAAAAAGGTAGTTCTCAGAACAAACCCAAAATTCCTTCCCAAAGTCATTTCGCCTTTCCACCTTAACCAATCAGTAGAACTACCTGTGTTCTTCCAAAACCCAGATTCCGTGGCAGAAAGAGCTCTCCACACCCTAGATGTCAAAAGAGCCCTTATGTATTACATTGACAGAACCAAATCCTTTCGCAAAACCAAACAATTGTTTGTGGCTTTCTCTCCACCACACAAAGGTAATCCCATCTCAAAAGCCGGGGTTGCAAGGTGGATTGTTAAATGTATCCAAATCTGCTACCAAAAAGCCAAACGCACATTATCAGTTCCCCCTAGAGCGCACTCAACACGCAAACTAGGGGCATCCATGGCATTCTTAGGGAACATTCCCCTAGAAGACATATGTAAGGCAGCCACGTGGTCTACAACACACACCTTCACTAAACACTATTGTGTTGATGTGCAAGCCAAGCAACAAGCTTCCGTGGGCCAAGCTGTCCTTAAAACCCTTTTTCAAACTACTGCAACACATACAGGTGACCACCGCTAGGGGAGATACTGCTGTACAGTCTATGCACAGTGTGAGCTCTGGAGCTCACATGCCTCGAACGGAAAATGCTACTTACCAGTATGCATCTGTTCTTGGCATGTAGAGCTGCAGATCCTCACACACCCACCCACCTCCCCGGGACCTGTATGTGCTCCAGTCCTATCTTAATTAGATACACACACATGGACATCTTTTCTTTTCTACTAACTCCATCACTCCCCAATATGGCGAAAAACAATCTGAGGATGGAGTCGATGCCCATGCGCACTATTGTCCTAAGGAGGAGTCACCTATCACATGACTACAAAGACTTCTTCGAAGACAACAACAAAGTGCAAGCATCCGAGCCCAACACCAGATGGCGATCTAATGCACAGTGTGAGGATCTGCAGCTCTACATGCCAAGAACAGATGCATACTGGTAAGTAGCATTTTCCTTTTTTTCTCCTTCTAATAAAACATTTTGGTTTTATTCTCAATTCTACATTAATAACAATTTGGTCTGCGAGTGAGGTTGTATGTTGACCATATAAGAGGCAGATGCAAATGTAGCACTGATGAAAATGATACTTTTGTATCATGAATTATTTTTCTTTTATCACGTACTGTGCATTATTCTGCAATCTAGTTGTTTGGTCCGGAATTTTCCTCTTTATCCTTTTCCCTCAACACCGACTCTCTTCCTTTACCTCATGGTACCCTTAGGCCACCATTTGCAGGAATGCCAATCCCTTTGTGACTCCAGACAGTGCACTCTGGAGGTCCCTGTGTGTGGTCACCATCTTCAGGTTCTTTATTTATGCAGTTGTGTCTGGAAGTAGAAGCTGTAGCTCCAGGTTTGTTGAAGAATTTAGAAAAAAATCAACTGATCTTCAAGTGGAAGCATTTTGATATGGTTAAAGGAATGTAAAAGAGGAAAGGAGCAGAGGACAACTGATCACTGAGGATCGTAAAAAATCTTCGATGCAGCATATGTTTAGCCTACCGTAGGGTCGAAGAATTTGCATCCAAGGAGCTGGAATATTCTAGGTCAATGGAGAACGTCCCCCTGACACCCTTTTAGATGTTTACCCAAGTGACCCTTTAAATTTGCACAAAAGGACAATCCCAAGGTCTTCAACCTCTGTTTGTTGTGAAATCACAGTGCGCAACGCATGCACAGAATTTCAACCAAAGACACTGTGAAACGGAGAAACAGGTGGGATATTAGTTACGATGCCACAGAAAGACCAACCTTCGGTTGGGGACCTCTGTTGGTCGATCAACAACCTAATTTAAGACACATTAGTACAAGGAGAACGTTCCAATGTTATTACACTGGAAAGTGAACTGCTACTGAAAAAGGCGCAGAAGGAAGAACAAGAGGTGTGAGTGCTTTTTAAATGTCACAAAAACAGTGCGCCAGAGCCAAAACATTTGAACTCTAGGACCCAGAAGACACCATGTATGCCGAATCGCTTGACGATCAAAGGCAGGTCAAAACAAAAAGTCCATGAGTCAGGAGGCCATGCAGACGCCGAGAGTTAATATAGAGGGGGAGAAGGAGTTGAAGCAAGATGTGCCAACCCAAAGAGAAGACAGCATCCACCCTCAACAAAAAGCTTTCTAGGTTGAAAAGGAAAAAGATGCTTTGAGGTCGAAGTAGCAGTAATCCCCCAAAAAGTATTCCCCAAAAGTATTTTAACAAAGCCCTGAAAGTTTTGAATCCCTTCAAAGTCCGCAAGGGAGAAAGTTGTTGAGGAACAGCCGGTTCAACTACTACCACCAACTACAGCTGAACCTCAAGAAGTGTAGCAGGAAGTCTTTGAGGAGCTTGAGCTGTACACACAGTGTTTTAAGACCATGAGAGCGCTAAGGGAGAGTGGCAAGACCTTGACACAGATTCACAAATGGATAGCATAGAATACTTTAAAGGCCTTCACCACCAGATTACATTGCAATATACAAAGTGGGGTACAACTGGAGGAAGGACTTCTGAAAACTCTTATTACAAAGGAAGAGCAAGTATCTTCCTGTATTCCCGAACATTGTTGGTCAAGGAAGGGAGGCATCAATAGAGCCAGCAACGTGCAAGCCTGAAAGTCCATGTATGGAGAAGAAATACAAGCACTCGTCTGCTGACCTCTTGTACATTAAGGGAATTGCAGTGGTGGACTGTGATTGTAGCCACCTCCAGAACGAGAGCCAATGTCCCAACATAGAGACCTCCACCAGAAAAGGAAAGGAGAACGAGGGGTGCCAGGTTGAGAGCAGCAGTCACGCAATGGAGAATTCCAGACTTGAATGCACTCCTTTAGTGCTGCATACTTGGAGAGGAATTTGGGGAAATAATGAAACACCTACCTTAATACACAAAGAGGAAAAATGCAATTATATAAGAAGGCAAGACATTGCCATGTTGTATCCCGGTGTGGCTGCTGTTCAATATTGCTAAAAGCTAGTGGCGTGGAGTGTCCTGGAGTGGGGGAGGAGTAGAGCGGATTAGAGTTCAGTGGTAAAGAGTGTCGTGGAGTAGGGTAGGATAGGGTGTTGTACGGTGGGGCAGATTAGGATAGGGTGGGGTGGATTGGAGCGAGGTAGATTGGATGGGGTGGGTCGGAGTAGAGCAAGGTGGATTGGATGGGGTGGGGCAGATTGGAGCGAGGTGGATTGAATGGCATGGGGCGGATTGGAGCAAGGTGGACTGGATGGGGTGGGGCGGAGTCGAGCAAGGTGGACTGGATGGGGTGGGGCGGATTAGAGCAAGGTGGACTGGATGGGGTGGGGCGGATTGGAGCGAGGTGGATGGGGTGGGGTGGATTGGAGCGAGGTGGACTGGGTGGGGTGGATTGGAACGAGGTGGACTGGGTGGGGTGGATTGGAGCGAGGTGGACTGGGTGGGGTGGATTGGAGCGAGGTGGACTGGGTGGGGTGGATTGGAGCGAGGTGGACTGGATGGGGTGGGGCAGATTGGAGCAAGGTGGATTGAGTGGGGTGGATTGGAGCAAAGTGGATTGGGGTGGGGTGGACTGAACTGGGGGGGGTGGGGTGGACTGAACTGGGGTGGTGGGGTGGGGTAAATTGGGGCGGGTTGGATTGTGGAGGGGTGGATCCGGGTAGATTCGGTTGGGGTGGCCTGGAGTGGGGTGGACAGTGTGGTTTGGGGTGGGGGTTGGATGGGACCAGGGTGGGCTGATTGCAGTGGGGTTTGGCAGATGGGATTGGGGCAGGGTGATTGGGGTACAGTGGAGTGGATTGGGTCGGGTGGTGCAGATTGGAGCGAGGTGGATTGGGGTGGGCCGAGGCAGATTGGAGAGAGGTGGATTGGGATGGAGTGGGTTCAATTGGGGTAGATTGGATTTGGCTGGATTGGGGTTAGGTGGATTGGAGGGTGGAGCGGATTGTTTTGGAGTGGGGCGGGTTGGGAGGATTGGAGTGGGGCAGATTGTTTTGGGTTGGAGTAGGGCGGGTGGGTTGACAGGGATTGGAGTGGGATAGATTGGGGTGTACTGCACTATTATGTGTTAACGCATTTCAGAAATTACACATAAGAAAAAAACCATGTCGCTTTGCACTAAAATAATCCTCCTCTTTTGAGAACAGCACCCACAAGGAAGAAAAAAACATGAGTGGAAAGTGAGAAAAGAACACTTGGCAAAATAAAAGGAAGTTAACTATAGAAAGTAAATCTTTGGAATTGTGTTCGAGGCTTATGATCTGTAGATCATATGCATTTGCATATATCGCAATCTAGTGTTGGGTCCAGATGTTTGCACTTTGTTTTTCTTCGAAGAAGTCTTTCCCAGTCACAAGGTAGGTGACTCCTCCTTTCGGTGATAGTGCGCATGGGCATCGACTCCATTGTAAGATTGTTTTTTTCCGCCATCGGGTTTGGATGTTAGTCGATACGCTCCGGTTCAACACAGTTTCTTCTGTTTCCCTCCGCGCACAAGACATTCT
Source organism: Calotriton arnoldi (assembly GCA_963921515.1). Taxonomy (NCBI): domain Eukaryota; kingdom Metazoa; phylum Chordata; class Amphibia; order Caudata; family Salamandridae; genus Calotriton; species Calotriton arnoldi. Next base: position 3,200,895 of record CAWUFW010000856.1, on the reverse strand, counting down.
ACCTCGACGGTATTGTTTCCGATCGCGTATTCCATTCTTCACGTTTCGTGTTTGCTGACAAAAAACCCTCTTTCGATCGGAGAGCTCGTGGTAGGCCGTCTGGCCTACCCGCGTTGGTTCGACTCGCAGTCGATGGAACGAACTCCATTTAAATTCTGCCCTCGGTGCCACGCGAAGTACCCGCGCACCGACTCACACGAAGTGTGTAACCTGTGCTTGTCCCCCGAGCACAGTGAACAAGACTGCGACGCGTGCAAAGCCTTCCGCTCCAAGAAGACGCTTCGCGACCGTCTGGCTCGACGTCGTGACATGCAGAGTCAACACACAGGCTCCATTCCTGACCTCTTCGGGACTGAATCGGAGGAAGAAGCCGGCGATGCGATCGGGGCCAAGTAAGAACAGGGACCGGTCTCCGTTTCGGAGTCCGGCTCCGACCAGGATGAAGACATCCCACAGGGACAGCGTACTGTAAGTACAGACCTTCCCTCGCTCCGAAATCCACCACAAACCAAAAAGGCTACGGGCCAACCCGCGCACTCTGGCTCCAGTCGGCACCGAGACCACGCTTTCTACGCCCCACCTTCTGGCCCGGCACCGAAGCCTACGAAAAAGCCTCACGCCAAATCGGGCACCGAGCCGAAACCTTCGGGATCGAAACCCAAGTCTGGCTCCGATCCTCAACATTCAGTGCTGAAACACACTTCGGATCCGAAAACACCGGCCCCTAAACCTTGGACACCGAAACCTTTGGCGCCGAAACAACCACAGGCACCGAAATCACCCAAAAAACAGTTTCGACGATCCGCTCGATAAACCGGATCCGTAACAGAAAATGCTCTACATTCATCCAAAAACTGGGCATATTACCACCACAGTGACTCTAAAAAGATGAACTGATGCTGAAGAGTAATATCACATCCCTTTGAAGAAGGGAACGGTCGGAACTAACCCTTCTCCTCCTTCTCTTCCCCCTCCTATTCCATCTCCCCCTTCTTCACAGTCTATAACTGTGCTTTTGCAGCGTGAATCTTTCTGGATTCACTATGCTGTGCATTATTCCGCGGTCTAGTGGTTGGGTCCGGAATCGTATTTTTTTGTGTAGCCCAGGTGGGCGTCGACGCCCCACCATTTGGTGTCCTCCCGTGACGTCGGCGCGCTTCCTCCGGAAGCTCCCACCCTTGGGCGCCATCTTCAGATTCTTTTTTCCGCCGTTGGGTCCGGATCGTCGCGAGGAGCTCCAGAGTTTTGAAGAGGGGAAAAGAGGGGGGAAAAAAGCAAAAAGAACCGAGAAAATTGGAGTTTCTTCATCACAAGACAAAGAACATACAACCGGGACGACGAAGTAGGTGAGCAGTAGGTGAAACTTCGACGTCCGACGGAGAATGCGCACACAGGGGGCTCCCTGAGCGCGGGAATGGACAAGACACCATTCAAATTTTGCCGTAACTGCCACCACAAGTTCGCGCAGAAGGACCAGCATCCAGTCTGCAACCTCTGCCTACCGATCGACCATCAAAGTACCGACTGCAACGCCTGCTCGGCATTCGCCCCCAAGACCCTCAGAGTGAGGGACAGACAGAGGAGAGCAAACTACAGCATGCAGGGGCAAGGACAACCTCCGTCGCTGCGGGACCTGGGCCTCTCCAGCGGGGAAGAGGACAACATCGCCGAGGGACCAGAGGACTGCACGGTCATAGAGACCGATAACAAGTCGAGGAAAAAGGTAAGGGAGACGTCGATCCCTAAAACCCCGACAGACTCTCTAAAAATCAGAGCCAAAGTCCTCGAAAGGAGCACTGCCGTCGAAGCAATCGACGACCACAGCTGCGTCCACGGACAAACAGCCCAGCGGATCCTTCGATAAGGACTCCCGGTCGGCAAATGCTCTAGATACACCCAGGTCGTCTAAGCACGGTTCCGAAAGGCCGCACTCGACGCCGACGGGGAAAGAGCAGAAGGCAACTTCGACGTCAACATCCACGACCTCGAAGAGAAACGCCAAAACTCTCGACGCCGAACAAGCGGCAGAGATGGAGAGGAAGAAAAGAAGGCTCGAGGCCGAAATGACCAGTATCCTACAAAGAAAGAAGGATTTCGACGAACGGAAGAGTAGATACACCATCCCTTCGAAGCCCTCGACGGTTGTCGAAGCAGAGGCCCAGGAGGAGTTCGACGCCACCGACCTGCCAAACTCCCGAACCGTCGGAGCAACAGGACGAAGAGGGCCTGTATTACACTGAGGGCGATGACGACCAGCAGACACACTTGGGCTCGACACCCTCGGAGGCTCAGGACCTGGATTGGCAGGATCTCAACGCCGAAAACCCGGAGGAGGCCGTGGAGACGTATCCGTCGAGGCCTTCGCCGCCGGACGACATTGGTATATACAACATTGTCGTCGGGAATGCTGCAGCAACCTATAGGGTGGAAATGGAGGAAGAAAAGCCCAAGGCCTGTTTTCTCCTGGAGACACTGCTGCCAACGCAAACTAGGAGCCAATTCCTTCCTATGCTCCCAAGTGTGCTAGACCAAGGCAGGGAAGCTTTCAAGGAGCCATCTGTCACCCCCAGGACAGAGAAAAAATACAAGCACTCTTCTAAAGATCCACCATATATCCAAGGATCTGTGCCGGCTGATTCGATCATAACTGCAACAGCCAGGAAGAGGGCCAATGTTCCCACAAACTCCGGACCGCCTCCAGACAAGGAGAGCAAGAGAATAGACCTCACAGGGAGGAAAATTGAGAGGAATGCGGCAATCCATTGGCGCATTACCAACTCCAATGCCCTTATAAATAGACATGCCTACCAACATTGGGAAGAGGTTGGGCAGTTGCTCAAACATCTCCCAAACGAACACCAGCAGAGAGCAGCGCACCTGGTGGAGGAGGGCAAGAATATGGCCAACACCTGTCTAAAGTCTGCCTTGGACGCAGCAGACACATCAAGCAGGCTAATGATCGGAGTAACAGAGAAGACATGCCTGGCTGAGGATCTCTGGGTTCAAGCCTGAAGTACAGAACAACATCCTGAACTTACCCTTCAACGGGGAAAAGCTGTTCAGCACGCCCATGGACGAGACGCTGACACAGCTCAAAAAAGATAACGAAACTGCAAGGTCCATGGGAGCACTGCAGTTCAGAGGGATGAGAAGGGGCACCCCCTCACGAAAAACAAATCGCAGAGGAGGGAACCAACCGGGAACATCGCACCAGGCCTTCCAGCAAACATTTCAGGGAAGCAGCCAGGCGCAACAGGGTCAGCAGCAACAAGGCTGGCAGAACCAACAGAGGGGCCAGTCCTTTCGAAGTCGACCAAACGGACGAGGCCAAACGAGGAGAGGGGGCCAGCAATCCGCCTCCAAGTGACTCCACAGTACCAAACGTGCCCGCACTCACAACATCCCTAGTGGCGCGGCAAACAAAAGACCCAAACAACAATTACAAATCAACGATCATGTTACACCCGTAGGAGGCAGACTAAGACACTTCTTCCAGGAGTGGGAGAAGATAACCACGGACAAATGGATACTCAACATCATACAGTTCGGCTACTGCATAGAACTGGTAAAAAAGCCACCAAAAAGGAGGCCAACCAACAAGACACGCTCAGCAGAAGAGCTATCACTACTGTGGCAGGAAGCACAAGAACTCCTCCACAAACAGGCTATAGAAGAGGTACCATACAAGGAAAGAAGCACGGGAGTGTACTCCAACTACTTCCTCGTACCAAAAGTAGACGAAACGTTAAGGCCCATACTGGACCTACGGTTCCTAAACAAATACATAAAAACCTCAAAAGTTCAAAATGACGTCCTTACAGGAGGTTATACCTCAGATAAGGCACGGGGATTTTATGTCCACGATGGACCTCAAGGATGCCTACCTACACATTCCCATGAACCAAAAACACAAACATCTACTGAGATTTACCATCAGCAAGACGCACTACCAGTTCACAGCCCTAGCCTTCGGCCTAAACTCCGCGCCAAGGGTCTTCACAAAATGCCTAGCTGCCGTAGCAGCACATCTGCGGAGGCAGGGAATACATGTATACCCCTACCTAGACGACTGGTTGGTGAAGGCGAACTCCTACAACCAATGCAAACTACATGCTCAGCAGGTCACACATACGCTGACAAAACTAGGCTTCTCCATACACAACGGGAAGTCGTCGCTAGAACCAGAACAAGTGAAGATCTTCCTGGGTGCAAAAATCAACACCATTCAGGGCAGAGTGTTCCCCAGCGAAAAGAGAACCTTCGCACTGATGAAGGAGACTCGCCAATACCAGAAGGGGCAACGTCTGACAGTGAGCAAGCTCATGGGGATGATGGCGTCCTGCATACACCTAGTCCCCAATATTCGACTACACATGAGACCATTCCAGGAATGGCTGCAACAGCAGTGGTCACAGGCAACCGGGAGTTGGGAAGAACTAGTGGTTGTAACGCACGCAGTGCAGGAAGAGATAGCATGGTGGAACAAGGACAACATAACAAGGGGAAACCCATTCACACCACCAACTCCGACAGTGACCATCACAACAGACTCATCCCAAATGGGGTGGGGAGCGCACATGAACCTGTTCAAAGTGAGGGGTTTATGGACACAAACAGATGCCGTCAAACACATCAACTACCTAGAACTAAAGACAGTGTTCCTTGCACTAAAAGCGTTCCAGAAACAGCTGTACGGGCAAAGGGTGTTAGTACAAACAGACAACACCACAACGATGTTATACATCAACAAGCAGGGAGGAACAGTCAGTGGCGCTGTCAGATCTAGCACAACAGATATGGAAATGGACAATTCCATTACAAATAGACCTCCTGGCAATACATCTGCCAGGGAAGGACAATGTGGAAGCAGACAGACTGAGCAGACAGACGTCAATCTCAAACGAGTGGGAGCTCAACCCGCAGGAGACACAAAGACTATTCAAGAAGTGGGGTACCCCACAACTAGACCTGTTTGCAACACACCAGAATGCAAAATGCCAATACGTCGCATCCAGGCAGCCAGGCCATCAATCCCAGGGAAATGCCCTATGGATGAGCTTGTCAAAGACATTTGCCTACGCTTTTCCACCGATACCGCTGATACACAAGGTGCTCAGCAAGTGCAGAACAAGCAACATGACGCTAATTCTGGTAGCACTACAGTGGGCCAGGCAGTCCTGGTTCTCACAGATCGTGGAAATGGCACAGGGACCACCACACAAGTTCCCAAAAAGAAGAGACCTGCTCTCGATGCAAAACTGAAGGGTACTCCATCCAGAACCACAGAGCCTCAGCCTAGCAGCGTGGCTCCTGAAGACTTGGAGTTCGCTCAGCTCAAGCTTCCACAAAGCACGCTGGCAGTACTGCAGGAAGCGAGGAGGCCCACCACACGGAAATGCTATGCAGCAAAATGGAAGAGATTCACTGAATGGTGCATCAAGAAAAAGCTCCACAGTAGAATCACCAGAGAATCAACCGTGCTAAAATACTTAACACACTTACTAAAAAGTAACCTGAGCTGCACATCGCTAAGAGTGCACCTGGCAGCAATAGTAGCCTATACAAGAGGAGAAACGGGGAAAAGCTTCTTTACATCTCAAGTGGTAAAAGATTCCTAGAAGGAGCTAAAAGAATAGCCCCGCCAAAGAGGATGCCACCGCCTGCATGGAACCTCAATGTAGTTCTAACACAGCTTATGAAAGCACCGTTCGAACCCATTCACAAGGCCTCGCTACACATGCTCACAAAGACTGCCTTTCTGGTAGCGATTACCTCGCTACGTAGGGTGAGCGAATTGCAGGCACTCACACTACAAGAACCCTACATTCAGATTCACAATGACAGGGTGGTAATGAGGACGGACCCACACTTCATGCCAAAGGTGGTGTCCAGGTTCCATATAAGCCAAACAATACAAATTCCCAGTTTCTACTAAAAAACCATCCACCAGCGCAGAAATGGCACTGCACACTCTGGACGCCAGAAGAGCAGTAATGCATTACATTGAAAGGACGAAGGATTGTAGAAAGACGAAGCAGTTCTTTGTGTCCTTCGCAAGCAGTTTCCTGGGCAGACCAGTGACTAAGAATACCATCGCACGATGGATCGCACAGACAATTCAATACTGCCACAAACAGGCAGGTCAAGAGCTACAAGGAGCAGCTCAGGCTCACTCGACCAGGAAAAAGGGAGCAACAATCGCCTTCCTGGCAAACACACCTATCCGCGACATTTGCCTGGCGGCAACATGGGCTTCAGTGCACACGTTCACTAAGCACTACTGCGTGGATATACAGATGAACAAAGAAGCACAAGTAGGTCAAAAGGTGCTTCAACATATATTCAACAACCAACGGTCATCTTCCACCCAGCCGCCACAAACATAGCAAACCGCTACAAAGTCTATGCACAGCATAGTGAATCCAGAAAGATTCACGCTGCAAAACGAGTAGTTTCTTACCTGTCGGTGTAGTTTTGCAGCTTGAAGACTTTCTGGATTCACTAGCGAACCCACCCGCCTCCGCCAGAAAGTTGAGACGGGAGGAAGATGGGACTAACATATGGGAAAACACCTTCAAAAGGTAAAAGGATAAACACAAGCACAAGACAAGAAAAAAAGAACCCAAAGATGGCGCCCAAGGGTGGGAGCTTCCGGAGGAAGCGTGCCAATGTCACGGGAGGACACCAAATGGTGGGGCGTCGACGCCCACCTGGGCTACACAAAAAAAAAAGAGAGAAAAGAGACTACAATTCCGGACCCAACCACTAGACCGTGGAATAATGCACAGCATAGTGAATCCAGAAAGTCTTCAAGCTGCAAAACTACACCGACAGGTAAGAAACTATTCGTTACTTCACCTCAGCACTCACCACATACACCTGATAACCAGGATGATAATGGGGACGGGGATGATGATGGCCAACCAATACCTACAGACCCATTGAACGATTATAATAACTCGCCCACAGGCAATGATCCTGACTTATATCCTACCAAACACTCTCCTCCAGACGATGGTGTAGGATACATTGAATTGCTCGGTAGGGCTGCTAATTATCATGGGGTGCAGCTCCACAAAGATTCCCTCGAAGATTTCCTTTTCGAGACCCTTGGCACTACTCAAGTCATCACACACTTTACCAATGCTCAAGGGTATGATCAGACATGTGGATGATATCTTTAGTGATCCTGTCAGGGCACGTATCATTACACCTAGTGTAGACAAAAAATATAAGTCTGCACCATCTGACCCAGCGTACATTAAGGGACAATTACGGTTAGACTCGCTAGTAGTGTCTAACGCACGCAAAAGGGCTAACTCCCAAACCACAGGAGATGCTCCACCCCCAGATAAAGAATCTAAGCTTCTTGATGCTTCGGGGAAGAGTCGCATCTCAGGCAGCAAACTTCTGGTGCATATCCAACACACAAGCGTTGCTAGCTAGATACGACCGGCACGAGATGGAACAATTAATCCAATATCTACCCCAAGAACACAAATCTAAAGCTGAAGACCTAATAAAGGAGGGACAACTTATTTCCAATAATCAAATCGGGTGCTCCCTCGATGCTGCAGACACAGCTGCCAGAGCAGTAAATACCAGTGTCCTTTTAAGAAGACACACCTGGCTACGTATCTCTGGATTCAAACCTGAGGTTCAAACCTCGATCTTAAACGCACCTTTTGTTAAGGAACACCTTTTTGGACCAGTGGTGGACTCTTCACTAGAAAAGATGAAGAAAGACACCGAAGTGGCCAAATCCATGGTGGTGCTTCAGTCACCACAAGGACGAAGTTCCTTTCGACGCTCTTTCTATCGAGCGGGGTCCCAGAATTCTTCCTCAGAAAATACCTCCACCTATAAGGGTAATAATCAACCCTCTGGCTCTAAGACCTACTTCAGAGGGGGTTACAGAGGAAATAACTAAGGGTAGAGGTTCAAACACATGCACCTCCCCCTCCAATACAAAACAGTGACTCACCTCTCCTTCCCCCCCGACCACCTAACACCTGTCTGGGGAAGACTGTCAAATTTCTTTCCAGCTTGGCAGTCAATAACAGACAAGTGGGTTCTACAAATTATCCGTTCTGGTTACTGCCTGGAGTTCATCAATACTCCTCCAAACATTCCCCCAAAGTCACACAAACTCTCCTCTGACCATCTACACCTCCTCAAACAAGAGGTACAGTCTCTACTCTTAAAAGAAGCTATAGAGCCCGTACCACTGCAACACCAAGGATCGGGCGTGTACTCCTTTTACTTTACCTAAAAAGGACGGGTCTCTCAGACCAATCTTGGATCTCAGAGAACTCAATTTTTACATAGTCAGACCATTTTCACATGGTTACCCTTCAACAGGTAGTACCTCTGTTGCAAAAAGGCGACTTCCTGTCCACCCTAGACTTAAAGGACGCCTACTTTCACATCCCAATCCACCCTGCTCATCGCAAATTTCTCAGGTTTGTGCTAGCGGGCCAACATTACCAGTTCAAAGTACTCCCATTCGGGGTCACCACTGCCCCCAGAGTCTTCACAAAATGTCTGGCAGTAGTAGCTGCTCATCTCAGGAGACAAAGCATCCATGTCTTCCCATACTTGGACGACTGGCTCATCAAAGCCAGCACCTACCAACAGTGTCTCAAACACTTCCGTAACCATCAAGTTACTACATCAACTAGGGTTCACAGTCAATGTGCCAAAGTCACATCTTCAACCAATATTCAGAACTACCTAGGAGCCACTTTAATTACTCAAAGGGCTCTGGCGTTTCCCAACGCAGCCAGAATTCACAACATTCAGGCTTTGGTTCGTCAGTTTCAACCCCATTAATCTCTTCCAGCTCGGGCTTACATGCAACTGCTGGGGATGATGGCATCCTGCATAATGATCGTGCCGCATGCCAGACTTCACATGCGTTCGCTCCAGGAATGCTTAGCCAGTCAGTGGAACCAGTCAAACGGTCTATTAACCGATCTACTGTTGGTAAGCGGCCGTACTCATCGCTCTCTGCAGTGGTGGAACACACAAAATCTGTCAAAAGGACGGCCCTTCATAGACCCGGTTCCACAGACTGTACCAACAGCGGACGCGTCTCTAACCAACTGGGGTGCCCATCTAGTTCAACACACAGTACAAGGACTGTGGAGCCACCAACAAAAGTTGCTTCATATAAACCATTTAGAGCTCATGGCCATATTTCTAGCCCTCCAAGCTTTTCAGACCCAGCTGAAAGGGAAAACTGTCCTAGTTCGTACCGACAACATGTCAGCCATGTATTACATACAAAAACAGGGGAGAACACACTCCCTCCAATTGTCCCACTTGGCCCAGGACATCTAGAGGTGGGCCATTCATCACAAGATCGATCTCCTAACAGAACATCTCCCAGGAGTAAACAATCAGATGGCAGACCTGCTAAGTCGTCAGACGCAGCAAGTCCACGAATGGTAACTACATCCTCAAGTTCTCCTCCCATTCTTCCAAATGTGGGGCTTTTCAGACATAGACCTGTTCGCCACGCATCTAAACGCAAAATGCCCAAACTTCGCGTCCAGGTATCCACACCCATAGTCCAAAGGCAATGCACTATGGATGAACTGGTCAGGGATATTTTCTTACGCTTTTCCACCTCTCCCACTCATTCCATTAGTGGTTCGGAAACTCAAACAAGCGTTCCGGACATTGATCCTAGTTGCTCCCACATGGGCACGTCAACCATGGTTCACAACCCTGTTGGAACTCTCGGTAGTTCCTCATCAAAAAATACGTCTTACACCCAATCTCCTCACACAGAGCCATGGAGACATAAGACACCCAGACCCCAGTTGACTCAATCTGGCACCTGAAGTCTTAGAGTTTGGTAATCTTAATCTACCGCCAGACTGTATGAATATCATCAATGAAGCTAGACGACCTACCGCAAGAGCCTGCTATGCAGCAAAGTGAAAGCGGTTTGTAATTTACTGCAATAACAACCACATCAACCCGCTTGATGCTTCTGTACAAAATATTATATGCTATCTGTTACATCTAAAACGTTCCAATTTAGCATACACGTCCATACGTCTACATCTAGTTGCAATAGCTGCATACCTACAAAATAGACAACATCTATCTCTTTTTAGAGTGCCTGTCATTAATGCGTTTATGGAAGGACTTAAAAGAGTTATTCCCCCGAGACATCCACCTGCTCCAGTATGGAATCTCAACATTGTCCTCACCAGACTAATGGACCCACCTTTTGAGCCATTGCACAAATGTGAACTACAATTTCTCACATGGAAAACTGCTTTCCTGGTGGCTATCACATCACTCAGGAGAGTAAGCGAACTTCAGGCATTAACTATAGAAGAACCTTTCTTACAAATGCATCAAAATAAAGTAGTTCTTCGGACTAATCCTAAATTCCTTCCTAAAGTCATTTCTGCTTTTCACATCAATCAGTCGGTTGAGTTACCAGTGTTCTTCCCTCAACCAGATTCAGTAGCAGAACGTGCTCTACACACATTAGATGTAAAGAGAGCATTGCTGTATTACATAGACAGGACAAAACCTTTACGTAACACAAATTAACTTTATATCGCTTTTGCTCCACCACACAAGGGCAATCCCATATCTAAATCAGGAATTGCTAGGTGGATAGTCAAGTGCATTCAAATCTGTTATGCAAAAAGCAAAAAGAACATTAACCGTTCCCCTAGAGCACACACTACACGCAAACTGGGGGCTTCTATGGCATTCTTAGGAAATATACCCATAGATGACATATGCAAAGCTGCAACATGGTCTACACCTCACACAGTCACAAAACACTATTGTGTAGATGTGTTAGCAAGACGGCAAGCTAGAGTGGGCCAGGCAGTTTTACGTACACTATTTCTAACCACTGTAAC